>JAUCMX010000018.1:402994-454673 GCA_033459395.1 Hemibagrus guttatus
AGAGAGAGAGAGATTTGTGCTTGTAAATAAAGATAGCATAATTTAAGTACATTTTACAAACAAATCCTATTTTGTTTTTTTTACTTCAAAATGTCATTTAATTCAATAAGCTACTTGAGGTTTCGATTTCATTTATTGTATTTAAATAGATAAGTAAATTCAGATGGATCTGCCAAAGTAATATTTACTTTGTGTTTTGTCATTTAATGAACTAATGCAAAAAAAGACAAACCCAAGTAAACCTTACTCCACGAAGCCAGGCGATCTGTGCACATACTCTCTTGGTTCAGAAGTGGTGCACAGAGGCAGAGGAAAGCAACGGATCTTTTCTCAAAGACTGATGTGATTTATACACGGTAAGTTATGAAATATTTGTTTATTGGTCAATTTAGTAACGTTTGCAGAAAAGTATAGAGCTATTAAGCTGTCCTGTTGGTTAACCATAGACTGTAAGTTAACATGTTGATAGAGTTGAGTTTACTAAAGAACACAAACATTCGCTATTAGCAAATAGCATATGTGTTGTAAACGATTGTCTTGTATTTTACATGAAGTTTAATGTACAGTGAACTTTAAAATGAACTTTGCCAGACGGGAGCGACAAATGGTAATACAACCCAAGGTCTTGTTTATTCATCTGTGCTCTCACGTGCTATCTGAATGATAAATACAAGTTTCCTAATTAGAAATGGGACATGTACAGATCATATTTACAGACCCGGAACGATTGATACCCGAGCCCCGAGATGAATTGGGCTTTAATTTTAAACGTGACGGAGAAAGCCGCTAACCCCCATGGATCCACATCATGCTAAACAGAGATTAGACTCCATATTGAACCTATACAGTAGTGGTGCATTGTTCAGACAATAGGTGATTGTCTTCAGAAACATTTTAGTTATGGTGGTTTAAGGTCTCTTCACGCCCTGATAAGTTATCATTTTATCACAAGTTATCAACATCGGATACGTCATCAGCGCATTCATGTTGTTTTCAAAATTTCAAATCAATAAGATCACTATATTTATTTAAATTTGTTAAAAAATCTATTTCTGACATTAACATTTCTAACATATGTTCCACAGATGTTCGCACTCACTGTTCAAGCTCATGCAAGGTAAGTGGCAATACTTACAGCCTATACAGCACTGATTAACCTTGTGGTATGACCGATTTCTATAGATATACACATATATACAACCACACACACACAAATATACATACAGTGGGGCAAAAAAGTATTTAGTCAGCCACCAATTGTGCAAGTTCTCCCACTTAAAAAGATGAGAGAGGCCTGTAATTTTCATCATAGGTACACTTCAACTATGAGAGACAGAATGAGAAAAAAAATACAGAAAATCCCATTGTCTGATTTTTAAAGAATTTATTTGCAAATTATGGTGGAAAATAAGTATTTGGTCACCTACAAAAAAGCAAGATTTCTGGCTCTCACAGACCTGTAACTTCTTCTTTAAGAGGCTCCTCCGTCCTCCACTCGTTACCTGTATTAATGGCACCTGTTTGAACTCGTTATCAGTATAAAAGACACCTGTCCACAACCTCAAACAGTCAGACTCCAAACTCCACTATGGCCAAGACCAAAGAGCTGTCAAAGGACACCAGAAACAAAATTGTAGACCTGCACCAAGCTGGGAAGACTGAATCTGCAATAGGTAAGCAGCTTGGTGTGAAGAAATCAACTGTGGGAGCAATTATTAGAAAATGGAAGACATACAAGACCACTGATAATCTCCCTCCATCTGGGGCTCCACGCAAGATCTCACCCCGTGGGGTCAAAATGATCACAAGAACGGTGAGCAAAAATCCCAGAACCACACGGGGGGACCTAGTGAATGACCTGCAGAGAGCTGGGACCAAAGTAACAAAGGCTACCATCAGTAACACACTATGTCACCAGGGACTCAAATCCTGCAGTGCCAGACGTGTCCCCCTGCTTAAGCCAGTACATGTCCGGGCTCGTCTGAAGTCTGCTAGAGAGCATTTGGATGATCCAGAAGAGGATTGGGAGAATGTCATATGGTCAGATGAAACCTAAATAGAACTTTTTGGTAAAAACTCAACTTGTCGTGTTTGGAGGAGAAAGAATGCTGAGTTGCATCCAAAGAACACCATACCTACTGTGAAGCATGGGGGTGGAAACATCATGCTTTGGGGCTGTTTTTCTGCAAAGGGACCAGGATGACTGATACGTGTAAAGGAAAGAATGAGGGCCATGTATCGTGAGATTTTGAGCAAAAACCTCCTTCCATCAGCAAGGGCATTGAAGATGAAACGTGGCTGGGTCTTTCAGCATGACAATGATCCCAAACACACCACCCGGGCAATGAAGGAGTGGCTTCGTAAGAAGCATTTCAAGGTCCTGGAGTGGCCTAGCCAGTCTCCAGATCTCAACCCCATAGAAAATCTTTGGAGGGAGTTGAAAATCCGTGTTGCCCAGCGACAGCCCCAAAACATCACTGCTCTAGAGGAGATCTGCATGGAGGAATGGGCCAAACTACCAGCAACAGTGTGTAAAAACCTTGTGGTGACTTACAGAAAACGTTTGACCTCTGTCATTGCCAACAAAGGGTATATAACAAAGTATTGAGTTGAACTTTTGTTATTGACCAAATACTTATTTTCCACCATAACTTGCAAATAAATTCTTTAAAAATCAGACAATGTGATTTTCTGGATTTTTTTTTTCTCATTCTGTCTCTCATAGTTGAAGTGTACCTATGATGAAAATTACAGGCCTCTCTCATCTTTTTAAGTGGGAGAACTTGCACAATTGGTGGCTGACTAAATACTTTTTTGCCCCACTGTATATAACTTTGTCTTAGATCAAGAATGAGTTCAGAAAGATAACCACAATTCCCCTGGAGCCAACCTTTCGGCAAAAATTGGACCTCTACTCTCCAAAACTCCTGGATTTGTTTAAAATCAATCAAATTCGAAGTGTGCTAGATTCACTCAGCCAGGTAAATGTATATATTACACATGTGATATCCTGCTGCTTACCATCTTTATAGATATACAGTTGTATTAATGCAGTGTTAATGTCCGTTGCAATTTACTTTTATTTTTAACAGCAAGTTGAAGTTAAGCGAGATGCTGTGATTTGCTGCCCGTTTTCCTACCTTGGAGAATCATCTGAGGAGCTCATTGAAGCCTACCAGGTACATTAGTAGATACATTCAGATTTCAATTTGACTTTGGATATGTAGAGCACTGCAAAAATCTAAGGCACATTAGTATTTTCATCCCCAAAAACGGTTTTTCTGGAGATATAACTGAGACTGCCTAAATTAAGAAAAACTGTGGCAATGTCTGCAAAATGCTTAAAAAACCTACATGCAAAGCAACCTGAAAAACTACATCAAGTGTACCAAGTGTCACATTTCTGGCATACGGAGCAAGATGAATCAGACCCAATGTGGGGATAGACGGCAGACAGGGGTTTATTTGAAATAAAAACATACATCCACGAAGACACCACACAAAGACGTTACATTCAGACAAGGACTAGCAAAGGAACCTAAGCACAGACACCACTATAAATAGGAAACATAATTAGAGAGCACATTAGGAACAGGTGAGTCAAGGCGGGAACACATTAGGATTGGGCAGGGCTAAAACACATGGCAAATACGAACAAAACAAACATGACAAGACAACCCCTGCTGAAGGTCCCCTAGTGGTCCTACGGGGAACTCGCCACCCGTAACACCGAGAACAAAAACTGCTTTAACTGCAAATAGTGATCACACCAAATATTGATTTAGTCAGTAGAAGGTAAATGAAAATCAATTCATGAAAACATTTTGAAGGCATCCCCACTTTACAGAAGTGCCTAAAACTTTTTACAGTACTGTAGCTTTGCAGGTTTTTTAAGTGTCTGGCAGATGCAGTTCTTCTGTATTTAGTCTGTCTTTATTTTTTTCCCTTTTTCTTTGTGTAAAAAAAGATTTAATGAAGGTGAGACCAAATCTCTGTGTGGGGCACTTATCGCATAAAACTAAAGAGAATGTGCACCTTACTGTACAGTATTGTAACCACTTTGCACTTATTTGCAATACTGCAATACTGCCCACTGCAAATGATCCAAAATGCAGCTGCACGGCTTGTTTTCAACCTGCCCAAGTTCTCCCATACCACCCCACTGCTGCGTTCCCTCCACTGGCTTCCGGTAGCTGCACGCATCAGATTCAAAACACTAATGCTTGCCTACAAAGCCAAGAATGGACCAGCGCCATCTTACCTCAAAGCTCTCGTCACTCCTCGCACTGCACCTCGCTTACTCAGATCCACTAGCACTGCTCGACTGGTCCCACCATCTCTCAGGGAAAAAGGTAGGTCTACATCTAGACTCTTCTCTGTTCTGGCACCGAGGCGGTGGAACGAACTTCCCCTAGGTATCCGTACGGCCGAGTCTCTGACTGTCTTCAAACGGAAACTGAAGACTTACCTCTTCCTGAAGTACTTAAACTAGCTCTTATTTTTCCAGTTTACGTAATATGTTGCAAAAAAAACCAAAAAAAAACAAAAACCGACTCAGTGTTAGGCTAATGGTATCCCAAGTTGTGTTTTATTGAACCAGTGTTAATGTATTCAGTGAGTGAGAACTAAAGCACTTTTGTACGTCGCTCTGGATAAGAGCGTCTGCCAAATGCCAGAAATGTAAATGTAAATGTAAATGTAAATGTATTTGTGTATTTGATAGGATGTCAGCAGAGACATGATTAAAGATAGCTTCACCAATCATGTAATGAAGATCATTGTACTGGGCAGCACTGCAGGAGAGGAAGATGGCAACATAACTGATGTCATCATCATCATTGAGGGAACTGAGGTGCTGTTGGAATGTAAGAATCTCACTAAAATGCATGCCTTCTGCTCAAGAGCTTCAGTTACTCCCTGAACTTAAGCTATCCCCAAAGCTGAGAAATACTTTTGAAGTCTTTCAGAAAATCTTTCTTGGGCTGGATGCTTTAAAATTTTCTCCAAAAGTTAGCTCTTTGCATAGAAATCTACTAATGTTAGTCTGCCAGTTGGCCATTTTGTTTGACACGGACGCTTTTTGTAATTGTTCATTTGTTCAGCAAGTGAGAATGTTCTTAAAAAGTTTGTTAATGTAAATTAGAGCAAAGTTTTTACTATACTGTGCTGTTTAACAGAAACATTGTAATGCAATGTTATGTAAGTAATGCAGTGCTGCTAAAGAAAACAGAACCAGAGGTTTATTTGTTTTAACACAGTGTTGTATGTAAGATCACAGTTAAGCATCTCACGTTAAATTGTTGTGCTCTGTTGTATATACAAAAACACATTGAAACATCCGTGATAGATAAAGATGTTGAACCATTTTGGCCAACAGCATTTAATCTTAATGAATGTCTATTCATTTTTGTCCATGTGTTTTAGCATTTCCTTTGTTTTTCAAGAGTTTCATTCAAATTAAAATACTCAAGGAAAACGTCTGTCAGTGTTTTTCTGTTTAAAACATCATGGGTAATACATCACAAATTATATTAAGTAATGTTTAAATAATATTTAAAGTAAAGGTTACTCAGGATAACAAAAAGATAACTAGGACTCTTATGTAAAAAAAGTGCAATAAACCATAATCTATTTGTAAGCATTATTTAAGTAAAATTTACAAACAAACTTCAATAAGATTTACTGGGAATTCCCACATAAACTTAAATTTAAAAATTCTAATTAAAGTTAATAATAATTATGTTTAGGCTTTCACTTGGGAAATTTTTGTAAATTTACTAGCCTTTTCTGAGTGAAAATTGTTTCCAAGCTTTTTTCAAATAAATTTTACTCAAAATTATTTTTCAGATAGATAGATAGATAGATAGATAGATAGATAGATAGATAGATAGATAGATAGATAGATAGATAGATAGATAGATAGATAGATAGATAGATGTTTTTACCCGAATGTGAGCATCTCCACAAGTGGGAATCTCTCTCTCTCTCTCATATACACACACACACACACACACACATACAGACTTCCTGAGGGGTGTTAACTGAGTGTCACAGAAAAAGGAAGTTGTATTTATTGATTTTAATTTACAGAAAGAACATTAACATTTAGAGTATTTATCAGCTGTCATATCCAAGTCAACTCTTTGTGTTCTCTGTAGTGTCTATTATAATCATGTTCTCCTGCTAGCCTCGACACAGGTCTTGTACTCTGTGAAAATGTAGGTCCAGTTGAGCAGGTGTTAGAGGCTCAAAGGGAGTTTGGTCCAGAGCAGAGTCTGATAAGTGCTTTAAGTTAAAATCTGATGCTACAGACCTGCAAGTCTTGAGATGCCAAAGGATTATAAATAATCAAGTAAGTGGACTTGTTTGAGAGAAATGGGGAAATGCTCTTGATGTTGTAAGCTGGGGTAGTTATAAAGGAAGCCTACATGACCAAGATGGGTTACTTTAATGAGGGTGAAGGATGGTTTTTGAACAGAACTACCCTAAGGCTGCATGTACTGTCAGATGGTGATATCTGAGCTGTCTATGGAACTCTTGTAGAAGAATTTTATCAATCATGATATGTAGAAACAAGACCAGCATTGAAATTAGCTAGTGTATCTGTGTGTGTGCACAGGAATGTGGGTGATATGGTCTACATGTATGATATATAGTAGATTAGTGTGTCCAATGTGTGTGCATTGGAATGTAACCATATATGGTAACGTAAACTGGCCCTAGGCAGAGTGGCCCCACCACTCTGTAGGGCCGACTCTGTAGGGCCCCCCTTGTATACTTAAGGGGGGCCCTAGATATGAAACAGATGTTGAGATGACTCGTAGGAATGTATAGGAAACCGTATATATTGTGTATGATTGGTTCCTTCAACACTCTCTAGATGTGCAGATGCATTTACAGGGATATTCAACTACTCAGTCTGGCTTGGCTTGAGTTCCCTATGATGAGTTCCCTCCATCCATTATGAACTCCATAAAGATACAACACAAATATGAGAGAATGATCTGAATGTCATCACAATTACATTGCTGAAAATATGACATATTGTTATGACATTGATATGATATGACGATATGACATCGCTGAGAGAGCAGGTATAGAGGAATGACCTCACTGAGAGGGCAGGTATAGAGGATATGACATCACTGAGAGAGCAGGTATAGAGGATATGACCTCACTGAGAGAGCAGGTATAGAGGATATGACCTCACTGAGAGAGCAGGTATAGAGGATATGACCTCACTGAGAGAGCAGGTATAGAGGATATGACCTCACTGAGAGAGCAGGTATAGAAGATATGACCTCACTGAGCGCAGATATAGAGGATATGACCTCACTGAGAGGGCAGGTATAGAGGATATGACCTCACTGAGAGAGCAGGTATAGAAGATATGACCTCACTGAGCGCAGATATAGAGGATATGACCTCACTGAGAGAGCAGGTATAGAGGATATGACCTCACTCAGAGTGCAGGTATAGAGGATATGACATCACTGAGAGGGCAGGTATAGAGGAAATGACCTCACAGAGAGCAGGTATAGAGGATATGACATCACTGAGAGCAGGTATAGAGGATATGACATCGCTGAGAGAGCAGGTATAGAGGAAATGACCTCACTGAGAGGGCAGGTATAGAGGATATGACCTCACTGAGAGAGCAGGTATAGAGGATATGACCTCACTGAGAGGGCAGGTATAGAGGATATGACCTCACTGAGAGGGCAGGTATAGAGGATATGACATCACTGAGAGAGCAGGTATAGAGGATATGACCTCACTGAGAGGGCAGGTATAGAGGATATGACATCACTGAGAGAGCAGGTATAGAGGACATGACCTCACTGAGAGGGCAGGTATAGAGGATATGACCTCACTGAGAGAGCAGGTATAGAGGATATGACATCACTGAGAGAGCAGGTATGAAGGATATGACCTCAGAGAGAGGGCAGGTATAGAGGATATGACCTCACAGAGAGCAGGTATAGAGGATATGACATCACTGAGAGAGCAGGTATAGAGGATATGACCTCACTGAGAGGGCAGGTATAGAGGATATGACATCACTGAGCGAGCAGGTATAGAGGACATGACCTCACTGAGAGGGCAGGTATAGAGGATATGACATCACTGAGAGAGCAGGTATAGAGGAAATGACCTCACTGAGAGAGCAGGTATAGAGGCTATGACATCACTGAGAGAGCAGGTATAGAGGACATGACCTCAATGAGAGAGCAGGTATAGAGGACATGACCTCAATGAGAGAGCAGGTATAGAGGATATGACCTCACTGAGAGGGCAGGTATAGAGGATATGACATCACTGAGCGAGCAGGTATAGAGGACATGACCTCACTGAGAGGGCAGGTATAGAGGATATGACCTCACTGAGAGAGCAGGTATAGAGGAAATGACCTCACTGAGAGAGCAGGTATAGAGGCTATGACATCACTGAGAGAGCAGGTATAGAGGACATGACCTCAATGAGAGAGCAGGTATAGAGGACATGACCTCAATGAGAGAGCAGGTATAGAGGATATGACATCACTGAGAGAGCAGGTATGGAGGATATGACCTCAGAGAGAGGGCAGGTATAGAGGAAATGACCTCACTGAGAGAGCAGGTATAGAGGAAATGACCTCACTGAGAGAGGACCAAGCCTTGGGGTAAAACTAGTGGTGAGTGTGCATGATGCAGATGTGGATGACTGTCCCTCCAGGTCAGAGGCAGAGAGAATTTAATTCAATTTTATTTGTATTGCACTTTTAACAATGGACATTGTCTCAAAGCAGATTTACAGAGATATAAAAATATAGAATACAAATTACAAACTTTAAAATTAAATTAATTTGTATCCCTAATATAAAGGTGACATAGGCGACAGTAGCAAGAAAAAACTCCATGAGATGATATAAGGAGGAGAACAACCAGACTGAGAAAAAGGAACCTCATCCTCATCTGGGTGACACCAGAGAGTGGGATTATAAATCATTATAAACACTGAGAGTGGGATTATAAATCATTATAAACACTGACAGTGGGATTATAAATCATTATAAACACTGCGAGCGGGATTATAAATTGGCATAAACACAGAGAGCAGGATTATAAATCATTATAAACACTGAGAGCGGGATTATAAATCAGCATAAACACTGAGAGCGGGATTATAAATCATTATAAACACTGAGAGCGGGATTATAAATCATTATAAACACTGAGAGCGGGATTATAAATCATTATAAACAATGAGAGCGGGATTATAAATCAGCATAAACACTGAGAGCGGGATTATAAATCATTATAAACACTGAGAGTGGGATTATAAATCAGCATATACACTGAGAGCGGGATTATAAATCGGCATAAACACAGAGAGTGGGATTATAAATCATTATAAACACTGAGAGTGGGATTATAAATTATTATTAACACAGAGAGTGGGATTATAAATCATTATAAACACTGAGAGTGGGATTATAAATCAGCATAAACACTGAGAGTGGGATTATAAATCATTATAAACACTGAGAACGGGATTATAAATCATTATAAACACTGCGAGCAGGATTAATAAATCATTATAAACACAGAGAGTGGGATTATAAATCATTATAAACACTGAGAGTGGGATTATAAATCATTATAAACACTGAGAGTGGGATTATAAATCATTATAAACACTGAGAGTGGGATTATAAATCATTATAAACACTGAGAGTGGGATTATAAATCATTATAAACACTGAGAGCGGGATTATAAATCATTATAAACACAGAGAGTGGGATTATAAATCATTATAAACACTGAGAGTGGGATTATAAATTATTATAAACACAGAGAGTGGGATTATAAATCATTATAAACACTGAGAGTGGGATTATAAATCATTATAAACACTGCGAGCAGGATTAATAAATCATTATAAACACTGAGACTGGGATTCTAAATCATTATAAACACAGAGAGTGGGATTATAAATCATTATAAACACTGAGAGGGGGGATTATAAATCATTCTAAACACTGAGAGTGGGATTATAAATCATTATAAACACTGAGAGCGGGATTATAAATCAGCATAAACACTGAGAGCGGGATTAATAAATCATTATAAACACTGAGAGTGGGATTATAAATCATTATAAACACTGAGAGTGGGATTATAAATCATTATAAACACTGCGAGCGGGATTATAAATTGGCATAAACACAGAGAGCAGGATTATAAATCATTATAAACACTGAGAGCGGGATTATAAATCATTATAAACACTGCGAGCAGGATTAATAAATCATTATAAACACTGAGACTGGGATTCTAAATCATTATAAACACAGAGAGTGGGATTATAAATCATTCTAAACACTGAGAGGGGGGATTATAAATCATTCTAAACACTGAGAGTGGGATTATAAATCATTATAAACACTGAGAGCGGGATTATAAATCAGCATAAACACTGAGAGCGGGATTAATAAATCATTATAAACACAGAGAGTGGGATTATAAATCATTATAAACACTGAGAGTGGGATTATAAATCATTATAAACACTGAGAGCGGGATTATAAATCATTATAAACACTGCGAGCAGGATTAATAAATCATTATAAACACTGAGACTGGGATTATAAATCATTATAAACACAGAGAGTGGGATTATAAATCATTATAAACACTGAGAGTGGGATTATAAATCATTATAAACACAGAGAGTGGGATTATAAATTATTATAAACACAGAGAGTGGGATTATAAATCATTATAAACACTGAGAGTGGGATTAATAAATCATTATAAACACTGAGACTGGGATTCTAAATCATTATAAACACAGAGAGTGGGATTATAAATCATTATAAACACTGAGAGGGGGGATTATAAATCATTATAAACACTGAGAGTGGGATTATAAATCATTATAAACACTGAGAGCGGGATTATAAATCAGCATAAACACTGAGAGCGGGATTAATAAATCATTATAAACACTGAGAGTGGGATTATAAATCATTATAAACACTGAGAGTGGGATTATAAATCATTATAAACACTGCGAGCGGGATTATAAATTGGCATAAACACAGAGAGCAGGATTATAAATCATTATAAACACTGAGAGCGGGATTATAAATCATTATAAACACTGAGAGCGGGATTATAAATCAGCATAAACACTGAGAGCGGGATTATAAATCATTATAAACACTGAGAGCGGGATTATAAATCATTATAAACACTGAGAGCCGGATTATAAATCGGCATAAACACTGAGAGCGGGATTATAAATCGGCATAAACACTGAGAGTGGGATTATAAATCATTATAAACACTGAGAGCGGGATTATAAATCATTATAAACACTGAGAGCGGGATTATAAATCAGCATAAACACTGAGAGCGGGATTATAAATCGGCATAAACACAGAGAGTGGGATTATAAATCATTATAAACACTGAGAGTGGGATTATAAATTATTATTAACACAGAGAGTGGGATTATAAATCATTATAAACACTGAGACTGGGATTATAAATCAGCATAAACACTGAGAGTGGGATTATAAATCATTATAAACACTGAGAGCGGGATTATAAATCATTATAAACACTGCGAGCAGGATTAATAAATCATTATAAACACAGAGACTGGGATTATAAATCATTATAAACACAGAGAGTGGGATTATAAATCATTATAAACACTGAGAGTGGGATTATAAATCATTATAAACACTGCGAGCAGGATTAATAAATCATTATAAACACTGAGACTGGGATTATAAATCATTATAAACACAGAGAGTGGGATTATAAATCATTATAAACACTGAGAGTGGGATTATAAATCATTATAAACACAGAGAGTGGGATTATAAATTATTATAAACACAGAGAGTGGGATTATAAATCATTATAAACACTGAGAGTGGGATTATAAATCATTATAAACACTGCGAGCAGGATTAATAAATCATTATAAACACTGAGACTGGGATTCTAAATCATTATAAACACAGAGAGTGGGATTATAAATCATTATAAACACTGAGAGGGGGATTATAAATCATTCTAAACACTGAGAGTGGGATTATAAATCATTATAAACACTGAGAGCGGGATTATAAATCAGCATAAACACTGAGAACGGGATTAATAAATCATTATAAACACTGAGAGTGGGATTATAAATCATTATAAACACTGAGAGTGGGATTATAAATCATTATAAACACTGAGAGTGGGATTATAAATCATTATAAACACTGAGAGTGGGATTATAAATCATTATAAACACTGAGAGTGGGATTATAAATCATTATAAACACTGAGAGTGGGATTATAAATCATTATAAAAACAGAGAGTGGAATTATAAATCATTATAAACACTGAGAGTGGGATTATAAATCATTATAAACACTGAGAGTGGGATTATAAATCATTATAAACACTGCGAGCGGGATTATAAATTGGCATAAACCCAGAGAGCAGGATTATAAATCATTATAAACACTGAGAGCGGGATTATAAATCATTATAAACACTGAGAGCGGGATTATAAATCAGCATAAACACTGAGAGCGGGATTATAAATCATTATAAACACTGAGAGCGGGATTATAAATCATTATAAACACTGAGAGCCAGATTATAAATCAGCATAAACACTGAGAGCGGGATTATAAATCGGCATAAACACTGAGAGTGGGATTATAAATCATTATAAACACTGAGAGCGGGATTATAAATCATTATAAACACTGAGAGCGGGATTATAAATCAGCATAAACACTGAGAGCGGGATTATAAATCAGCATAAACACAGAGAGTGGGATTATAAATCATTATAAACACTGAGAGTGGGATTATAAATTATTATTAACACAGAGAGTGGGATTATAAATCATTATAAACACTGAGACTGGGATTATAAATCAGCATAAACACTGAGAGTGGGATTATAAATCATTATAAACACAGAGAGTGGGATTATAAATCATTATAAACACAGAGAGTGGGATTATAAATCATTATAAACACAGAGAGTGGGATTATAAATCATTATAAACACTGAGAGTGTGATTATAAATCATTCTAAACACTGAGAGTGGGATTATAAATCATTATAAACACTGAGAGCGGGATTATAAATCAGCATAAACACTGAGAGCGGGATTAATAAATCATTATAAACACTGAGAGCGGGATTATAAATCATTATAAACACTGAGAGCGGGATTATAAATCATTATAAACACTGAGAGCGGGATTATAAATCATTATAAACACTGAGAGCGGGATTATAAATCACTATAAACACTGAGAGCGGGATTATAAATCATTATAAACACTGAGAGCGGGATTATAAATCAGCATAAACACTGAGAGCGGGATTATAAATCATTATAAACACTGAGAGCGGGATTATAAATCATTATAAACACTGAGAGCGGGATTATAAATCATTATAAACACTGAGAGCGGGATTATAAATCATTATAAACACTGAGAGCGGGATTATAAATCATTATAAACACTGAGAGCGGGATTATAAATCATTATAAACACTGAGAGCGGGATTATAAATCATTATAAACACTGAGAGCGGGATTATAAATCATTATAAACACTGAGAGCGGGATTATAAATCGGCATAAACACTGAGAGCGGGATTATAAATCGGCATAAACGCAGAGAGTGGGATTATAAATCAGCATAAACACTGAGACTGAGATTATAAATCATTATAAACACTGAGAGTGGGATTATAAATCATTATAAACACTGAGAGTGGGATTATAAATCGGCATAAACGCAGAGAGTGGGATTATAAATCAGCATAAACACTGAGACTGAGATTATAAATCATTATAAACACTGAGAGTGGGATTATAAATCATTATAAACACTGAGAGTGGGATTATAAATTATTATTAACACTGAGCGTGGGATTATAAATCATTATAAACACTGAGACTGGGATTATAAATCATTATAAACACTGAGAGTGGGATTATAAATCATTATAAACACTGAGAGCGGGATTATAAATCATTATAAACACTGCGAGCAGGATTAATAAATCATTATAAACACTGAGAGTGGGATTATAAATCATTATAAACACTGAGAGGGGGATTATAAATTATTATTAACACAGAGAGTGGGATTATAAATCATTATAAACACTGAGACTGGGATTATAAATCAGCATAAACACTGAGAGCGAGATTATAAATCATTATAAACACTGAGAGTGGGATTATAAATCATTATAAACACAGAGAGTGGGATTATAAATCATTATAAACACTGAGAGTCGGATTATAAATCATTCTAAACACTGAGAGTGGGATTATAAATCATTATTAACACAGAGAGTGGGATTATAAATCATTATAAACACTGAGACTGAGATTATAAATCATTATAAACACTGAGAGTGGGATTATAAATCATTATTAACACTGAGAGTGGGATTATAAATCATTATTAACACAGAGAGTGGGATTATAAATCATTATAAACACTGAGACTGAGATTATAAATCATTATAAACACTGAGAGCGGGATTATAAATCATTATTAACACTGAGAGTGGGATTATAAATCATTATAAACACAGAGAGTGGGATTATAAATCATTATAAACACTGAGAGTGGGATTATAAATCATTATTAACACAGAGAGTGGGATTATAAATCATTATAAACACTGAGAGTGGGATTATAAATCATTATAAACACTGAGAGTAGGATTATAAATCATTATTAACACAGAGAGTGGGATTATAAATCATTATAAACACTGAGAGTGGGATTATAAATCATTATAAACACTGAGAGTGGGATTATAAATCTTGCATAACTGCACTTTTTGTCCATATAGTCCACAGTTTATTAATGATTTATAATCACACTCTCTGGTGTTTATTATGAATTTAAACATTAATGTGTCCTCAATTTATATTTTTTTGCATACAGCTGTTTAGGACATGGTTTAATGTTTGTAAAATTGATATAGAAATAAAATTTCATTGAAAGTACAGATTAGTTTATATTTAGCATTATGTGTTGTCAATTTTATTGACACTTTGAATGTTTAAAAGAGCAAAATTCTTTCCTTGAGGCAATAAACAAAGCCATAGCTTAATAACAACTTCTGCATGAAACAGTGATGTTTTCTGATTTTTTTTTTGTCATTATAAAAAGCAATGTAAAATATATGTGTAAATGTCATGTCTGTAAATTTGCGGCTCTACCTCTCCCATCTCTCACACAGCTTGTGCTGTATGTCTGTGTATGTTTATAAACACTGAATTATTTTATAGATTTTTTTTTTCACACTTTCTGTTCACGTTTCCGAGGTTTAACTTGTGCATAAAGGACTTCAGCTCCATCTGAGTGTTCGAGCTGCTCTGTGTGTCTTTCTTTAGCTTCATTTCCTGTAATTCTTCCCTCATGTTGTTGTTTGGAGCTGTGATCCACGGTCGCATATTCAGCAGTGAGAGAGGAAGTGCCTTTGATTTCACTTCCTGCTCTGTTTGGAAACATAACAGTGGAGTAATGAAGCGACTCTGATGAAACCTGTTTATTCGCATACACAGACTCTCCACCTTCTTTCTGCCCAACAGCCTGTGGAGTTCAACAGGAAATAAAATTCAACATTTTAGAATTTTAAATGAGGTCTGTAATGCAAATGTGTTTCTGGGCATGAAATTTCACACTAACCCTGCTGTTTAAAATGAGCTCTGCGGTGTCATTTTGTCCAGACTGGGAAGGATTCACTCTCCTGAAACATTTGCGTTAATTCATATTATATTACATTATGTTTTATAAATGTAACCTTTTTGGTATTAAAAAGGTAATATGCTTACAGTCTCTAGAGTAAAAGTAAACATTTTTAGAGAAACACACCTTACACAGAGGAATAAACCACACAGCATCATCATTACTGAAGCTCCAACAGCAACACCAATCAGCACTGAGAGAACATCTACACCTGAACCGAAAATAATTACACACACAGAGCTTGGAGTGAAGGAGAATTCATACATTATTAATTAATAAATAAATAGTGATGTTTTGGTGTCTCTAACCTTTATCAGAGGGATGAGGAACTTTCTTAAAGTAGAAGAGCTGTGTGTCAGTGCCCAGGGTATTGGAGCCAACACACTGCAGAGTGAACATGTCTGTAAATGACTGATGAATGGAGATGAAGCTTCTTGATGTTGTGTAGTTCACAGACTCTTCCCTGATGGTTGAAGGAGTTTGACCAGAGACACTCCACTCCAGTTTAGGAGATGGATTTCCATGAACCTCACAGGAACACATGATCAACTCCTGAGTGCTGTTACAGCTGGAGGAGGGAGAGACCTGAGGAGCATCTGAAAGAGAGAGAGAGAGAGAGAGAGAGAGAGAGAGAGAGAGATAAAAGAGAGAGAGAGAGAGAGAGAGAGAGAGAGAGAGAGAGAAGGAGAACGAAGGAAAGAGAGAGAGAGAGAGAGAGAGAGAGAGAGAGAGAGAGAGAGAGAAAGAAAGAGAGAGAGAGAGAGAGAGAGAGAGAGAGAGAGAGTGAGTCTTTATCATTCCTAAGAAAATTAGCTGGTTGTTTCTTCCATACTTCTTGGAGAACCTTCTACACTTCTGTCTCTGCAGGTAAAATCTCAGACACACTCTATTAAGAGTTCTTCAGAAACATGTTTCATTAGATAATACAGTTAAAACTAACCAGAACCTGTCAGTCAGATTTAGCCAATCATTACTGTCTGTAAGGTCATGCATGCAGAATAGGGCAGATTAGTGCCTCCATGGATAACTACACACTAGACTCCCTAAATCTTCTAGAGGTCTCGCCCTTTTCAGAGCAGACTCAGCTACTAAGTGCCAGGATTCACACTGCCAAGAGAATCTCTGCTGTCCACTGAGGCTCATACAGTGACCAGTTTGATGTGAATGGAGGACTGTGTGACTGTTTACATGGGACCTGAATGTCTGGACACTGAGCCCATGATACTCAATAAATACTCACTTAATGGCTCAATGTAAACCTTCTCATGTGTTCTCATGCTTCACTAATTCTTGAACAGCTGCACCACAAGAACTAAAAAGAAGCCTTCAGATTAATTTAAGTGTTTTTAATGATGACCTCCATAAATATGAGAAGCAAGTACTCACACTGAACATCCAGGACCACAGATGAGTTGTGATCTCCGTGCTGGTTTTGAGCTCTACAGTAGTATAAACCTCTGTGTGTAGAATCAGTGGTGTTGATGGTGAGATGGTTTCCGGTTCCTATCTGCTCTCCGTTCTCTCTGTACCAGGTGTAGTTCAGCACTGCTGGGTTTGCATCACTGCTGCAACTCAGAGACACTGAACTGCCCAAAAGCACTGAAGCAGATGGAGACGCTGATACTGACGTGTTTCTAGGACCATCTGAAGGAGGAGGAACAGGAAGCTGTGAGATAACAGTGTGATGGAATATTTCAGTGTACTCTGACTTTTGTGCTCTTGTTTGAACCATTCCCAAAATATTTCCAAATGTTTTTTGTTTGTCTGTTTTTGTATAGAAACTACAGCATATCAAAACTACAGCTGTGGCCTAAACATATATGTTGGCATTAGTTGCAAATTAAGTTATGAGATAATTGTTGTTTGACCAGACATGGTAGCCTTCACTTGATCCTGATTTCTTTTTGGATAGATTCTTTATTAAGAATGTTAAATGTAAACATTTTGTTACTGGGAAGGGCTCGGTACAGAGTGGGAGTGAGTACCGAGCAGGATCCCACTATCCGATTGGATAAAGAAGTGAGAAATTGGGCAGGAAGCTGGATAAATAATCCGGAGCAGAAGCGATGACCTTAATAATAATAATGGAATTGTGTGATGATGGTGCTTGTAATGATGTTGAGAGCGCAACTTGAACCAAGGAGACCACGCTCAATGGTCAGAGACCCAAACCGCGACCTGCTACGCTATGCAAACACAGAAGCAATGGTTTAAGGAGCGCTTAGAGTGGATCACTGAACCACTCTGGCACTCACACTTGGTGGCAAACCAATCTCCATGGTATCTCCACGAATCCACGAGAGTCGCTAGCTAAAAATACACACAGTGAAGACGAGGCGGAGGGGCCCACTTATCAAGGCTAGTTTAATGGTTAAGAAAGGAATGTCGCCCACTGGACCAGTAAAAAATAGATTTTTGAGGTAACTGGGGAAGAGTACTAACTCTTGGCATAAACCTCAATTAAACTTCTCTAAAACCTATGTTGGGGCAAATCAGGTGGATTAGGAAAATTAGAGAAGTGGATAAGAGAAATTACTCTGATACATGGCACAGACTATGTTCACACACTGACTAAAAGAACACGGGTTTAAATAGCAGTGTGCACAGGTGCCATGTGTCAGCGCTGATTACCTGCACGAGACTGAGACACTATAAAAGAGCTTGCAAATGTCTGCAGCTGCAATGTTACAGGACTCCCACCACCAAGAACAGCTCCTGACATGCCTAAGCCTGTAGCCCAGTTCCTCTGGTAGTCTCTAATAAGCTCTGAGTCCAGGATGTGTCATGCTGGGACCCAGAACATTCCTCTGCTCCATATCCCTCAAAGTTGACTAAGTACTGGAAACCCCTTGCTGGGAGTTAATAATCTGTCATACTGTAAAGGCCGTGGACCCATCAACAATACAGGGAGGGGGTGGGACTGGTTCGGCTTAAAGTGACAAAGGGCTACAGAGAGCTGGCTTGTCTGGACACATGGAATGTGGGGCTGATCTTCATCTTCAGAGCGAAGAACTCTAGCAGGGTTACAAAACAGGATTTATTCTCCGCAGAATTTTAAAGGGCTCAATATACTGAAGTGCCAATTTCTTGGACTCCACCTGCAAGGGCAGATCCTCAGTTGCCAGCCACACTCTCTGGGCAGAGTGGAATTGGGGGGCCATGCACCTCTTGCGATTTGCCATGCGGGTCCTTCTGTGAGCAGCTGTCTGGAGGGCTCTTCTGGCCCTCTTCCAGACTCTGCTACACCGGTCCACCATTTGTTCCACTACTGGGACTCGTAGCTCCTCCTCCTGCTCAGCAAACATTGGAGGTGGGTAGCCAAACGGTCACTGAAAAGGCGAGATACCAAAAGCTGAATGCCATAGTGTGTTATGGGCATACTCCAACCACATTAGGTGTTTAACCCATACTGTTTGATTGCAGAAGGCCAGACAACAGAGGTGGCACACCAAATCATGGTTTGACTCTCTGTCTGGCCATTTGAATCTGGGTAAAACCCTGATGACAGGCTCACCATTGCACCTACTAGACAACAAGAGGCTCTCCAGAACTGACTAGCAAATTGAGGGCCTTTCTCAAAGATCAGAAGTTATATGAAAAGCCCTGCATCCTTACTGTATGCTGCAGAAGGAGCTCAGCAGTCTCTTTGGTTGAGGGGATTTTGGGCAGTGGAATAAATTTAGAGGCCTTCGAAAACCAGTCCACCACCACAAGTATCACACCCATCCCCTGAGACACTGGTAGGCAAGTGACAAAGTCCAGGGAAATGGTATAGGAAGGGGTCAAAGTAGGCCATGCAAATGTGTTTCAAGGCTCCTTGTTTCAGGCACAATTATGGCAGGCTGCAACGTATGTTTGAATCTTATCCTAGGATCTTATTCTAAAATTCGGCTTGAATATAGAAAACATAGTCACTCTTCCACAGTCGGAAGGTATCTCAGATCACTGTCTTGCATCTTAGACACGAGATGTGCAATTTGCCACATCTCTGTATTAGTCACACATTTATGTCTGCTACTGCAGAGAGGTTTACCAATAGTCTCCCAGAATTATCATGCATGACTGTTTCACCATCTGACCCCACAGAACTTGATCAGGTGACTGATTACCTGGAGTCAGTGGTTTGCAAAAACGCTAGATAATGTAGCTCCACTTAAAAGGAAAATAATTAAAGAGAAGAAACTAGCACCCTGGTACAATGACCACACACGAGCTTTAAAACAATCAGCTAGGAAACTAGAGCGTAAATGGCGTCAAACTAAATTGGCAGTGTTTCAGTTAGCATGGAAGGAAAGCCTTCTGAGCTATAAAAATTCTCTTAGTACTGCTAGATCAGCGTACCTCTCTGCCCTAATCGAAGATAACAAAAACAATCCTAAATTTTTATTTAGTACTGTAGCAAAACTGACTAGGAGTAAAACCACTGTAGAAAAACACACACCTTCTTTATGCAGCAGCAATGACTTCATGAATTTTTTCAATGGAAAGATTGATAATATCAGGCAAAAAATTCAGACTATTCATTTAAAACCAAATTATTCAATAAATAATCCTTTAGATAATATATCTATTTCTGATCAGAGCTTATCATGCTTTACTCCCCTTCAAGAGCCTGATCTAGTTTCCCTAATTTCATCTTCAAAACTTTCAACCTGCATTCTAGATCCTTTACCCACGTTTTTCCTTAAACAGATATTACCAGTAGCTACCGAACCCCTTCTAAAAATGATAAATTCTTCCCTTAGCACTGGCTATGTGCCTAAGTCATTTAAGCTAGTGGTTATCAAACCCCTGATTAAAAAACCGTACCTCGACCCCTGTCTGCTGTCCAACTATAGGCCAATATCAAACCTGCCCTTTATCTCCAAGATCCTAGAAAAGGCTGTAGCACAGCAGTTATGTTCAGACCTACATAGGAATAACATTCAAGAAATGTATCAGTCAGGATTTAGGGCTCATCATAGCACAGAGACAGCACTGGTTAAAGTGGTAAATGACCTGTTGCTGGCTTCTCGTCAGGGTTGTGTCTCCTTACTGGTGTTACTCGATCTTAGTGCAGCTTTTGACACCATTGACCACATCATTGTACAGACTATACTACTTGATAGGCTAGAACATGTTGTTGGTGTTAAAGGAACAGCCCTCTCCTGGCTCAGATCTTATTTGACAGATCGTTATCAGTTTGTAGATCTAGATGGTGACTTCTCTATGCATGCTAAGGTTATGTTCTGTGTTCCACAAGGTTCTGTCTTAGGCCCACTGCTTTTCTCCTTATTTATGCTACCCCTTGGTGCAATTATTCATAACATGGCTAGCTTCCACTGTTATGCGGATGACACACAGCTATATGTTTCAGCTAAGTCAGATGAGAGACATCATCTTATTAAGATTGAAGAATGTATAAAGGACATTAGACAGTGGATGCTTACTAACTTTCTCCTACTTAACTCTGACAAGACAGAGGTGCTTGTTCTAGGACCACATGCAGCTAGAAGTAAGCTTTCTGATTGCAGAGGAACTGTGGTTGGTCTTTGTTTCATCTCGTCCAGCAGTAAAAGATCTTGGTGTGATTATTGACTCTTGTCTTTTGTTTGAAGCTCATGTAGATAATATCACTAGAGTAGCCTTCTTTCATATTAGAAATATTGCTAAGATAAGAAATATGATGTCACTTCATGATGCAGAAAAACTAGTTCATGTTTTGTTAGCTCTAGGTTGGATTATTGTAATGCCTTACTGTCTGGATGTTCCAGTAGGAGCATAAACAAGCTCCAGTTAACCACACTACATTAGCTCCTAGTCAAATTTTGCATTGATTATAAAATACTATTACTGACCTATAAAGCACTAAATGGTCTCGCACCACAGTACCTGAGCAATGTTTTGGTTATTTATGATCCGCCATGCCTATTCCGATCAAAGGGTGCAGGTTATACGCCTCACTCAAGAGCCCCCGTGTGTTTTGAGTTCCAGTGTGACCACTGGCTCTACCCCTGGTCGGAGTCTCGTTGCTTGGTGGTGCTCACTGATGCTGTGGATGGATCTGTGTGGACTGCCTATGACCAGGAGACAGCCATGGACAGAGCCACTTGGGGACTATAACACCGTCACAGATCTGCTGTTACATCTGTCAGATTTGACAGCAAGGAATTAGTGTCTATAATGACCTCAGTAACTACACTGACCTAATAGTTCCTCATGGGCCCTTGGTTGCTGTTGTAGAAAGGACACTATTTACATTTACATTAGTTACTGTCCAGTGTCACCCAAATGAGGATGGGTTCCCTTCTGAGTCTGGTTCCTCTCAAGGTTTCTTCCTCATATCATCACAGGGAGTTTTTCCTTGCCACCATCGCCTCAGGCTTGCTCATTAGGGATAAAATAGGGATAAAATAGCTTAATAATTAAATTTAATAATTCTATCTTAAATAATTTCCCAGAGATCCCAGTAATCCTCTGGCACCCCTGACAGGCCCAATGGTTTCTTTATGAACAATTTATGTGGATGGCTTCTCTGGCTCTGGCCCAACTACCCATAGCACTGAGACAGCAGTGGGTCTAAATGAACCAGCCCATCTTGCTGCGTTAAGCCCGCAGCACCCAACTGAACATGGGACAAGTGAATAAGGGACAAGCACATCTCAGCAACTGTGGGAGTCAATGGCTCTGGAAGGCTGAATTGGGGGCTATTCCTTGGGGCATTGCCTGTACCAGAAGCTGCCTGGGGGTGCAGCAGGGTCTGGATCTGCCCCATCTGTTCGCAAATTTCCTGAACTTCAGTAAACAAGGCTGCAAGGACCTGCTCATGTTTGCCCAGAGCTTGGCCAGCCACAACCTACCCTATCCTCTCCAGACCTGCTGACTCACAGTCTGGTGCGGAAATATTGTTATGTGGAAGGGCTCGGCACAGCTTGGGAGTGAGTACCGACCTGAGCCCATTATCTGATTGGATAATGAAGTGAGAAACTGGACAGGAAGCCAGATCAATAATCCGGAGCAGACAAGGAGGAATGCAACTAGCCAAGAGATGACCTCAAACATAATAATAATGAAATGGAATCGTGTGATGATGGTGCTTTTGATTACGGCACAAGTGTGACTCGAACCGAGGAGATTGTGCTCAGTGATCCAAAGTGCGATCTGTTATTCTAAGCAAACACGGAAGCAATAGTTCAAGCAGCACACAGAGTCGACGGCCAAAAATGCACACCGTGAAGACAATGGGACACACTCATGATGACTAGTTTAATTATATAGCTAGGAACGTCACCCGCTGAACCAGTAAAAAATAGATTTTTTTCTCTCCAAATAAATATAGCAAACATCACTGTTTCTCCCCAAAACACAACACTGGTATTGTCACATTCTTCCATTGCCTCTGGGAATGCTCTTTGTTCTCTGGAATATTGTCTGTGATAAACTATCTATGATATGCAAACAGAAGGTTACAGCCTCCTTGCTCATGTGTTTATTGGGGATATTGCCCTCTTTATTCCGAGAGTACTCGGAAATCTTTAAAGCATTGCAGATGTTGGGTAGGAGGATAATGATAAATAAATGGGTCGGTACTGAACCCCCTTATTAAGGATTGGATGGATTTGATTAAATAAGTTATATTTCTGGAAAAGATTGGATGTATACTAAAAGGTAAATTTTATAAATTATGGCCTAGACCCTTAAATTGTCTTGGCATTGATCTCAAGCTGAGTATGTATCCTTAAATGCTACAGTACCCATGGGATGATATTATAATTGTAAAGTTTAATCACAATGTGATTTATTTTTTTAATCACACTTTTGTTTATTTTCTTTCTTTTGTATATTTGTAGTACTGTTATTTATTCACTGCTTCCAATACTGATTATTACGAAAATGCAATAGAAACAAATAAAAAAAAAAAAACATAATCGTTGTTTATTATTTAACCATTTGATGCTGTGACCAATGACACTTCATTAGAAACAGAATGCAGCTAATCTTTATTTTGCTAGCATTTGGCAATGTTTCATACAGTCTCATATTATTCACTTAAAATAAAGTCCAGAACACGGCTCGAGTTCTACAGCGCTGTGGTTAAGACTGATGGGATATGGCTGAGAGAAAACTGAGTTTCTTAGAAACTTTTTAAAGCTGAGCCCATGATACTATGAGCCATGTGACGTAGCATTAGCAAAGCTCCAACACTGTACTCACACTGAACATCCAGGACCACAGATGAGTTGTGATCTCCGTGCTGGTTTTGAGGGTCTACAGTAATATAAACCTCTGTGTGTAGAATCAGTGGTGTTGATGGTGAGATGGTTTCCGGTTCCTATCTGCTCTCCGTTCTCTCTGTACCAGGTGTAGTTCAGCACTGCTGGGTTTGCATCACTGCTGCAACTCAGAGACACTGAACTGCCCAAAAGCACTGAAGCAGATGGAGATGCTGATACTGACGTGTTTCTAGGACCATCTGAAGGAGGAGGAACAGGATTTAGGAGACTCTATAAATCATTAAAGTCTACTGAATGTGAATTGATGAAGTAACACTTACACAGAACATGTAGAGTACGAGAGCTCTGTGCTGATTTGTTCTGGTTCTGGAGCTGGTAGGTGGTGGTGCAGGTGAAAGTGAGTCCATGATGCAGGTGAGTAGCGGTGAAGTTCAGCTGAGAGGAGCTGAAGCTGGTGTTGTGGTTCTGCTCCTGTCTTCTCTCCTCAGGCAGGAAGTTCCATGTAAAAGTGGGAGGCTTTAAGAGACATGGAGATGGAGCAGAGCAAATGAGACTCACTGAAGTTCCCTCCACCACCTCATTCTGGTCCTCCACCTCCCCCTGATCCTCCTTATACAGTGTTATTGAGGGGCTGATTGGAGAGTCTGAGATAAACACACACTATCACATTAGAGATGAGTTTTAAATGTGTTCCAGTGCATCATTAATGTAATTACAGTTACACTGTACACACACGCACGCACGCACGCACATACACACACACACACACACACACACACACACACACACACACAGACTGCTGCAGTTCTCACCTTGCACTCTTAGAGACACTGATGGTTTATAATTGTATTTTAGAGGTCCAGTAGTCTGTATTCTAAAGTAATAATCTCCTCTGTCTCTCTGTCTGATGTTGTAGAAGATGGTGGTGCAGTTCTTCATGAGGAGATCTCCTATAATTTTACCATCAATCTTGTTCTCTGTAGGTACTTTAGAGTTAAAGACTTTATTAACGTTTTGATCAGTACCATCTTTTAACCAGATTCCTGTACGGGTCTCTCTGGAGGTCTGCATCGTATCGTTCTTCAACCTGAAAACTGCAGGGTATGAGAACACAGAGTCCTCTCAGAGCTTCTACACTCTCTGGTAGACTGATGGAGAATTCTTTACACAACACAGCTGCAACCACCACACACACACACACACACACACACACACACACACACACACACAGACACACATGCAAATCAATTAATTTTTATGTAGTCCTTTTAACAAAATAGCTTCACTACAGTAATACACTCACAGAACACACACACAGAGTCAAAATTATTATTTAATACTGTAGCAAAGTTAACTAGGTATAAAACCACTACAGAAGCGTGCACACCATCATTATGTAGCAGCAATTACTTTTTTTTCATTGAAAGTCAGACAGTTTGATAACTACATATGTAAATAACAATATAACCATAATAGACCAGAGATTATAATGTTTTATTCCCCTTTAAATAATTTCAATTCCTCATCAAAATCATTAGCTGTACTAGATCCCTTACCTACACATTTATTCAAATAGTTAATACCAATATTGAAACCCTTCTAAAAATAATAAATTCTTCCCTTAGCACAGGCTATGTGCCTAAATCTTTTAAACTAGCAGTTATCAATCCCCAGATTAAAAAATCTGAGCTGCTGGTAAAGGATAAATCTGCATGGGGATGTAAGATTATCAGTATAAGTGGAAAAGGACAGTTGATTGTCCATGGTTAACCAAATGTTACATGCTCTGACAGAAGGTGAGATCTGAGAGTTATCCAGGGAGATCACAAGAGCCTGACATAGGGATAAATCCCCTGGAATGAACAGCAGGTCAGTTTTGTTGGGATTAGTTTTTAAATGATGAATTGTCATACATGATGACATGGACTTCACCTAGAGATATAGAAGGAGAACAGAGGCAAGTATAGAGGGAGCTGTTGTGGACCGAATACAGAACCTTGTGGGACACCAGTGGGGATTTGGATCCCCTCCATGTCATATCCTTGTTAGACCTTGTTGATGTTGAATAATGAAGTCTAAAGCAGGGGGCAGAGCTTTCTTTTACAAAGCCCCACAGTCATGGAACAGCTTTCCAATTTCTGTTCTGCACAATATTTGTGTAGTCAATCCTTTTTTGTTAAGAATTTTTCCTTTAGTCACAGATCTTTTTCTTTAGTCTCTTCCTGTGGCTCTCCATTTCGGTGTAAAAAGCACAATAAATAAATAACAAAAACTACATGCCTAAAGAGCCTAAAACTTACAAAGCTAGTAAAAGTGACAGACATATAGTAAACCTAATAAACATAAGAAATAATGTCTCTCGATGCTATAATCTGCTGCAGTTAGCACAGTGCCAACAGCATCTATTGTAAAAAACAAAACAAAAAAACAGTATATAGTAATTGGAAGTTGCAGTTGCATACAAATTGCATATTACTGTTTATTTTCATATCATGAATTTTTCATTTCTGACAAATTTCAAGTTGTAAAGCAGTTTATCTGCCATGTCTTATGTCTAATTATAACAAAAACAAATCACACTGATCAACAATGATTTCTGCCTAAGTCTAGACAAAAATAGACACAAATTAAACAAAAAATAAGCAACATACAAACCTTGAAACAGCCAACAAATGGTGATGAACTTCACTGGTGCATTCATCTCTGTTCAGAAAAGGAAGAAAAATCACAAACAGATAAATAGACTGAATTTCACTGGATTGTTTTCCTGCACTACTAGCGACAACACACTTTCCTGCTCTATTAGAGACAACACACTGGACCATGTTTACATTAACATTGCTGAGGTGTACAGGGCCATTTTCCTCCCCTACTTGGGTCAAATCAAGAAGTCAAGAAGCTTTATTGTCATTTCAACCACATATAGCTGACACAGTAAATAGTGAAATGAGAGAATGTTTCTCCAGGACCCTGGTGCTACATAGACAACATACAACATATAGCAAACAGTGCAAAGACAGGACAGTGCAGAAACAGAACTTACAAGAAAACGACACAAGACAGGACACACAGCGCCGAAGAAACGTGCAACAAAACAAAATGGAATGTGCAAACTCGAGAAACTGTAAAACCAGGTACCTAATAACATTTATGTTTGTAAATATATATAGCAGCATGACAGTATGAATTGTGCAAAAATAGCAGTAGTCAACAAGCATCTCTTTTGTTTTCTCCACATTCAGAGACAGGTTGTTGGCTTTACACCAGGCTGTTAGCCGCTGCACTTCCTCTCTGTACACTGACTCGTCGTTCTTGCTGATGAGACCCACCACGGTCGTGTCATCGGCGAACTGGATGATGTGGTTGGAGCTGTGCATTGCTGTACAGTCGTGAGTCAGCAGAGTGAACAGCAGTAGGTTGAGCACACCCTGAGGAGTAGGTTGAGCACACCCTGAGGAGCTCCGGTGTTCAGTGTGGTGGTGCTGGAGATGCTGTTCCCGATCCGAACTGACTGAGGTCTCCCAGTCAGAAAGTCCAGGTTCCAGTTGCAGAGGGAGGTGTTGGTGCCCAGCAGACTCAGTTTCTCAATCAGGTGCTGAGGATTGATTGTGTTGAATGCTGAACTGAAGTTGATGAACATCATTCATACATAAGTGTCTTTATTGTCCAGGTGGGTAAGGGCCAGATGGAGGGTTGTGCTGATGGCATCGTCTGTGGAGCAATTTGGATGATACGCAAACTGCATGGGGTCTAGTGATGGTGGCAGCAGGTTCTTGATGTGCCTCATAATGAGCCTCTCGAGGCATTTCATGATGATGGGTATGAGTGCAACTGGACAGTAGTCATTGAGACAGGACAGAAACAAGCACAGAGTTCTTGCACCATTCCGAATTGATGTATACACACAAGCCATCCCCGTGAGTCTTACTGCACAGAGCTGCATTTCTGTCAGCATGAAACGCAGTTAGCCAGTCTAGCTGAATGGTGGCGTCCAGAACTCTGAGCCATGTCTCCGTAAAAACAAAAATGCAGCAGTCTCTGTACTTATGCCATGTAGTTCGCTGGAGTCAGATGTAGTACAGTTTATTGTCCAGTGAGCAGACATTGGATAGAAGTATGGAGGGGAGTGCCGGCCGGCTAGGGTTTGTTTTTAGCCTAGCACGGACACCCGCCCTCTTGCTGCGCTTTTGCTTTCTCAAGCACCATTTCTGTCAACTCCTCTCCCGGCCACTGACATCAGGTGACATCGAGAACTCGGAGCCTGGTCTCCGCAGCAAGCCAAAATCGCAAAGCCTTTTCCATAGTTCATCATGCACGTTGGCTGGTGCATGATTTCCATACTTTAGTAGTGCCTGGCAGTCATATACATGTACACCATTGTATCTGGTGTCCATGTTCCATAGTAGTTGGGGTATAAGAGGACAATAGCACCATTTTGGATCCGGAGTGGCCATTGTGTGCTACTGACATGCTGCCATCTTGGATCATCCTCCCACCCTAGTCACAAACTTTTCAATCTCCTTCCATCCAGGAAAAGGTACAGGACCATCCACACCAAAACCAGCAGGTTCAGGGACAGTTTTTTCCCCATGACACTACACCGCTAGGACAATCATGTCACACTAACACTTCACCATCTTGCAGTTCTGCTCTGTACATTCTGCTACATCTTCTCAGTATAATATAATTATAATGTACATAACCGTTAATTCATAGATTACCCCTAATTATATATATAATTATGGCACCTGTTAGTGGGTGGGATATATTAGGCAGCAAGTGAACATTTTGTCCTCAAAGTTAATGTGTTAGAAGCAGGAAAAATGGACAAGCGTAAGGATTTGAGCGAGTTTGACGAAGGGCCAAATTGTGATGGTTAGACCACTGGATCAGAACATCTCCAAAACTGCAGCTCTTGTGGGGTGTTCCCGGTCTGCAGTGGTCAGTATCTATCAAAAGTGGTCCAAGGAAGGAACAGTGGTGAACCGGAGACAGGGTCATGGGCAGCCAAGGCTCATTGATGCACGCGGGGAGTGAAGGCTGGCCTGTGTGGTCCGATCCAACAGACGAGCTACTGTTGCTTAAATTGCTGAAGAAATTAATGCTGCTTCTGATAGAAAGGTGTCAGAATACACAGTGCATCACAGTTTGTTGTGTATGGGGCCGCATAACCACAGACCGGTCCTGGATGCGCATGCTGACCCCTGTGCACCGCCGAAAGCACCAACAATGGGCACGTGAGCACCAGAACTGGACCAGGGAGCAATGGAAGAAGGTGTCCTAGTCTGATGATTCTCACTTTCTTTTACATCACGTGGATGGCCGGGTGCATGTGTGTCACTTACCTGGGGAACACATGGACCAGGATGCACTATCAGAAGAAGGCAAGCCGGCGGAGGCAGTGTCGTGCTTTGCTGGGAAACCTTGGGTTCTGCCACACATGTGGATGTAACTTTGACACGTACCACCTATCTTAGGACCGTGCCACAAAGCAAAAATGGTTCAGGTTGAACACAACAATGAGTTTGAGATGTTGACTTGGCTATACTATCTGTATATACACATACACTGTATATTATCCCTGTCATCATGCACACATATTGCACGAATATATAATTATATTTTTCTTTACACATTATGTGCTGTAAGTACAACTTGCACATACATTTCTATGCACACACTAATTGACTTATTTATTCATGTACATATTTACAGATCTGCACTTCATTTTCACAATTTCTACTATTTGCTCTTCTGATAGGGGGGGCACGGTGGCTTAGTGGTTAGCACGTTTGCCTCACACCTCCAGGGTTGAGGGTTCGATTCCTGCCTCCGCCATGTGTGTGTGGAGTTTGCATGTTCTCCCCATGCCTCGGGGGTTTCCTCCGGGTACTCCGGTTTCCTCCCCCGGTCCAAAGACATGCATTGTAGGTTGATTGGCATCTCTAAATTGTCCATAGTGTGTGATTGCGTGAGTGAATGAGAGTGTGTGTGCCCTGCGATGGGTTGGCACTCCGTCCAGGGTGTATCCTGCCTTGATGCCCAATGATCGGATAAGCGGTAGACAATGAATGAATGAATGAATGCTCTTCTGATAGATGCTAAATGGCATTTCCTTGCTATGTCTGTCTGTCTATCTATCTATCTATCTATCTATCTATCTATCATAAATGATGTTTAAATAACATTTAATAATCCAGTTCTGTATGACATCAATGTACCATCACAATTTAAAATCATTTCCAGTGCCACGTTTGCTGTGTTATGCTGTGTGATGAGTTACTTGTTGCTTGCTTTTTACACAATACTGAATTTATACAATACTGAATTTATACAATACTGAAGGCATGTTGGCAGATCTCCTCGACTCTAAGGTCCTGTGAAGAGATGGGCTTTTACACTCTTTATTTGGTTTACACTGCTTACAGAATCAGAATCAGCTGTCTAACTGGATGATATACAGTCGGGCAAAAAAGTATTTAGTCAGCCACCAATTGTGCAAGTTCTCCCACTTAAAAAGATGAGAGAGGCCTGTAATTTTCATCATAGGTACACTTCAACTATGAGAGACAGAATGAGAAAAAAAAATCCAGAAAATCACATTGTCTGATTTTTAAAGAATTTATTTGCAAATTATGGTGGAAAATAAGTATTTGGTCACCTACAAAAAAGCAAGATTTCTGGCTCTCACAGACCTGTAACTTCTTCTTTAAGAGGCTCCTCCGTCCTCCACTCATTACCTGTATTAATGGCACCTGTTTGAACTCGTTATCAGTATAAAAGACACCTGTCCACAACCTCAAACAGTCAGACTCCAAACTCCACTATGGCCAAGACCAAAGAGCTGTCAAAGGACACCAGAAACAAAATTGTAGACCTGCACCAGGCTGGGAAGACTGAATCTGCAATAGGTAAGCAGCTTGGTGTGAAGAAATCAACTGTGGGAGCAATTATTAGAAAATGGAAGACATACAAGACCACTGATAATCTCCCTCGATCTGGGGCTCCACGCAAGATCTCACCCCGTGTGGTCAAAATGATCACAAGAACGGTGAGCAAAAATCCCAGAACCACACGGGGGGACCTAGTGAATGACCTGCAGAGAGCTGGGACCAAAGTAACAAAGGCTACCATCAGTAACACACTACGCCACCAGGGACTCAAATCCTGCAGTGCCAGACGTGTCCCCCTGCTTAAGCCAGTACATGTCCGGGCCCGTCTGAAGTTTGCTAGAGAGCATTTGGATGATCCAGAAGAGGATTGGGAGAATGTCATATGGTCAGATGAAACCAAAATAGAACTTTTTGGTAAAAACTCAACTTGTCGTGTTTGGAGGAGAAAGAATGCTGAGTTGCATCCAAAGAACACCATACCTACTGTGAAGCATGGGGGTGGAAACATCATGCTTTGGGGCTGTTCTTCTGCAAAGGGACCAGGACGACTGATCCGTGTAAAGGAAAGAATGAATGGGGCCATGTATCGTGAGATTTTGAGTAAAAACCTTCTTCCATCAGCAAGGGCATTGAAGATGAAACGTGGCTGGGTCTTTCAGCATGACAATGATCCCAAACACACCGCCCGGGCAACGAAGGAGTGGCTTCATAAGAAGCATTTCAAGGTCCTGGAGTGGCCTAGTCAGTCTCCAGATCTCAACCCCATAGAAAATCTTTGGAGGGAGTTGAAAATCCGTGTTGCCTAGCGACAGCCCCAAAACATCACTGCTCTAGAGGAGATCTGCATGGAGGAATGGGCCAAACTACCAGCAACAGTGTGTAAAAACCTTGTGGCGACTTACAGAAAACGTTTGACCTCTGTCATTGCCAACAAAGGGTATATAACAAAGTATTGAGATGAACTTTTGTTATTGACCAAATACTTATTTTCCACCATAACTTGCAAATAAATTCTTTAAAAATCAGACAATGTGATTTTCTGGATTTTTTTTTCTCATTCTGTCTCTCATAGTTGAAGTGTACCTATGATGAAAATTACAGGCCTCTCTCATCTTTTTAAGTGGGAGAACTTGCGCAATTGGTGGCTGACTAAATACTTTTTTGCCCCACTGTAATAGGCTCATCACATGGTTAATATATTCTGTAATCTAATTATCTGTAATAATTTTTATAAAATCTGCAGAACATAACAATCTTTTTTATTTCATTTTTAGCTATAGGCTAAAATCACAACAGAAAACAGGTAACAAGCCAACAATACCTGTTAAACTAGCCTAGTTATACCTCACAACCTGTTTAAGCATTACCTGTGTGTAAAATATCTCGTTTTAGTTTTGTGGAGCAGTTGAGGCTAGCTGTTTGGTAATTTTATTGCAAAAACAGGGAAGTCATTTACCCTTCTGTAAGTGTACTCTCTGTAATTTACATCCCTTTTGCAATACATTTACAACACAGCTAGCCTCAACAGCTATATGACTATATTGGGCTATATGACATTCTCTTCCTTGTTCTTGTCATTCTGCATGTTTCTGAAAGCCAGACTGCAAATATCATCAGCGTTAGAAAGGCAGTTTTATTGGGAAATGTCAGTCTGACCACCAATACTGTAGCAGAATCAGAATCAGATTACTGTTTTAGACAGCTGACAGATGATACAGTGATGGATAAAATAATAAGAATAATAAGTACTTTTCTCAGTCATTAATTAATCTTTTCATTAATTAATCATTATCTCAGTCATTAATTAATCTTTTCACAGTCATTAAGAGATAATTAGCAGTTACTATTTACTATGTTACTTTTTATAATTAATAAATGTGACTACCTCAATAAAGCATGTCTTTTGGCAGTTTGGTGTTCTGGTGCACTGGGGTCAAATTGCAGGGTCAGCCATGACACTTCGCCCCTGGAGCAGAGAGGGTTAACAGTGGTACCTTGATTCCTGACCTTTTGATCAACAACCCAGAGTCTTAACTGTTTTAATCCACCACTGCTCAAAGCTCTGGTATGATGCCTTTGGACTGACAAGACACGTGGAGATGTTTGGTCATCATGCACAGCACCAAGTTTGGCAAAAACTAAACACAGCATATTACCACAAACACCTCATTCCAACTGTCTAGCACGGTGGTTGGCTGATAATTTGGCCATATGACCTGGGAAACTTGTAGTCTTTAATTCAATGATGATCTCTACTTTATACCAGTGTTTTGTAGAGGGGGATAAAGACAAAACTGTTCAGTTTTGAAGAGTGATTATGTGAGTTACTATAACCTTCCTGGCATCTGTTCATTTTCCTCTCATCAACAAGGTGTTTCAACCCAATGAACTGTCTCTCAGCTAGTGTACTTACCTTTCTGTGTAAACTCTAGAGACTGTTGTGTGAGGAGATCAGCCCATCTGACACCAACAACCATGCCACGATTAAAATCACAGACATCAAACTTGTGAACTTTAACTGAACCTGGATCTGCATGATTTTATATGCTGCAATCTGCTACTACATGATTGGCTGATTGGTTAACTGCACAAATGTGCAGGTTTGCAGGTGTTCCTATTAAAGTGGATGGTGGGTGTATAGAAACTGAATGATGTCTGTAGGTGTGCTGACTGAAAAGACACTAGCTGCATGTTCCTGAGCTCACTGATTAATAAATAGTTGATGGACCTAGCATTTTTATTGACATCATACAGCATTTCAGAATGAGGGGTTTAATGCAGTACTAACTGTTAATATGAACCCTGTCACTATAATATCACTAAAGATCAGAAAAGTTTGCTGGACACTCGAGATCTCAGTCACTTGTGAAGCCGAACAGTTTTTAATGAAATGAATGTTTTTTAATGAAATTTTCTTTTAATAACATGAAAAAGATTATTTAAGGGCAGGAAAAATGTGTAAAAGTGTACAAGGAATATTTAAAAAATCAATTTAAATGATTATTAGTGTAGACCCAACAGAGATATGCATCTGTCCCTAAAACTGGCAAGCTTTTTGGACAAACAAACAAACAAACAAACAAACAACACACAAACAAACAAACAAAAAAACAAAAACAAAACAAACAAACAAGCAAGCAGTCTTACCCGAATTGGGGAATTTTTTTTTTACAGTAAATAAAAAATCTGGGATTTTGGGGTTTGTTTGTACTTTCCAGAAAAATCTGAAAAAAGTTGTACTGGACACACTGGTCAGAATGCACCATAAAACTGGACACAGAGCTGCTGCTGATAAACTGTGGCCCTGTTTTCACTACAGTGACCATTTTATTAATATTGAAGCACGATCATTTAAGAACAACAAAAAATAAATGTAAGTGTTAATAATTTTTATAGATGTATTTTGGACAATCTATAAAAACACACACCATACAACACGTAATATACTCTAGACATTATTAAATTGGAAATAAAAAGATTTTCATGATTCTTACCTTACTGTTTCTCCAGTTCTTAACATGAAGTGTCCTCAGTTTTACACAACCTGCGAATAAGTCTGTCTCTCTATCTGTCTCTCTCACACTCTTGCACACGCACACACACACACACACGCACACACACACACACACACACATACACATACACACACACACACACACACACACGAAACAACACAGCTTCCTCTGTACTGAAAAGTTGTGTATTTCTAGTTTGTGTGTTTTTTAATTCTTCTGTAATAAACGTTAGAATTCATAATTTCTTCATAATAATGAATGATATGAAAAGTAGTGTTATTTCCCTGTTTGTTTTATGTATTTAAAAAATAATTGTGCTATATTTCCTCCTAACACAGTTTTAAGGCTGATAGTATCCTGAGTCTGTGTCCTAGTGAACCAGTGTTGGTGTTTTTATTGATAGAGAGCACTCTTGTACGTCACTCTGGATAAGAGCATCTCCCAGAAATGTAAATGTAATGCAAATGATCATTGCTTGATAGATGGTATACAGTCCTGCTCACCATTATTGGCACCCTTGATGGTTATGTAGATAATGTGGAATATCTCCTGAGAAAATTAATCAAGTGAAACAGCTTTTTTCTACAGAGAACTTATGTTTGATACAAAAGAGCTGATAAACAACAATTAAGAAAGGAAAAAAAAAAAAACAATAGGAGAAAAAAAATAGAAAAACTGAAAGCTTGCTGTGACACTGGTGTTGGCACCCGTCCTTAATATTTGGCTGTACACCCTTTCGCAGCAATTACAGCCTCCAAACCTTTCTAGTAGCCATCTATAAGCTTCTTGCATTTCTCCGGCTGTTATTTTCTCCAACTCTTCCTTTGCAGTTTGTTCAAGCTCTTGAATGTTTGCAGGTTTTTTTTTTTCCAATGGCAGATTTAAGCTCACCCCAAAGATTTTCAATGGGATTGAGATCAGGACTCATTGCTGGCCATTTTAAAACAGTCCATTTATTCCCTTTTCAACCATTCCTGCATGCTTTTGGATGTGTGCTTTGGGTCTTTGTCTTGCTGGAGGACTCATGATCTTTGACTCAAACCAAGTTTTCTTACACTAGGTAGGACATTTTGCTCCAAAATCTCTTGGTAATTCTCTGATTTCATGATTCCTGTGATATGGTCAAGGCCTCCAGTACCAGACACAGCAAAGCAGCCCCTCAGATTTATGGATCCTCTACCATGCTTAACTGTTGGTAGGGTGTTCTTTTCCTTATAAGCTTCATTGCGTCGTCTGTAAACAAACTGTTGGTGCGCGTTGCCAAAAAGCTCTATTTTTGTTTCATCTGTCCACAGAACATTTTCCCAGAAGGATTGTGCTTTGTCCAGGTACTCTTTGGCAAAGACCAGTCATTCCTTTTTATGTCTTTTCTTCAGCAATGGTGTTTACCTTGGCCTTCGCCCATGAAGCCCTGCTTGGTTTAGTGTGTGGCGTATAGTACTTGTTGAAACCATGACCCCAGACTGTTCCAGGTTGGTTCCATGGTTTTCAACCATTTGCACCAACCTTCGAAGAGTTCTATCATCAATTTTCCTCTTTACCCTACGTCCAGGGAGGTTCTTGACAGTTCCATGCTTGGCAAAACCTCTTAATAACATTGCATACTGTTGAAACAGGGATACCAAGGTCTTTGGAGATTGCCTTATACCTTTTGGAGGTCTTGTGTTTGCTAATAATAGCACTTCTGATGTCCTCAGACAGCTCCTTTGTCTTCACCATTATGACAAAGGAACAGGGAGTAACGTGGCTTTTTAAAACACTGAAGTCATCATTCATTGGATAATTTATGTCACATGGGACTGACAATTCATCACAGCCGATTCTCATTTGTGATTTACCTCAGGTGATTATGTATTTATAATAAAAATGTATTTATAGTAAAGGGTGCCAGTACCAGTGTCACAGCAAACTTTCAGTTTTTCTATTTTTTTTTCTCCTATTACTTTTTTTTTTTAAATTTTGTTTATCAGCTCTTTTATATCAAACATAAGTTCTCTGTAGAAAAAAGCTGTTTCACTCGGTTAATTTTCTCAGGAGATATTCCACATTATCTACATAACCATCAAGGGTGCCAATAATGGTGAGCAGGACTGTATATACCGTACTGACGGAAACAGAGGATTATGTCTAATCTGCTTTTCATCAGCCCCGGAGTCATTTCAGACCAAATTCAAATTTTATGTGTCATATTGTTAAGAACGAGGACGGAGGCAGCGGTTCTCGTTGAGGTGTTTATTTAGAAAGGAAGGAGGGGAGAGCGTGCAGGACAAACGCAGACTTGTAGCGTGGTCGTGGCGTGAACGGGGAAACCGGAGCGTGCCGTGGAGCTGCGTGAGGACAGGCAGGTAGAGATCTCTATGAACATAAAAATGCAGGTTAGCGAGACAGTCCAGAGCATCAACACTACGTGAGGTCTGTGTTAATGATAACGGACGAGTGAGGTGTGTGTCGTGGTGTTATTTATAGGGGAGGTGATTATGGTGTTCAGGTGCGTCTCGCTAAAACTCGGGTGAGGGAGTGCGCTGTGACTGAGTGTGAGCAGAGCCTGGCGTGTCTGTAACATTACCCCCCCCCTCCATGGTCCACTCCCGAGGACCTTGGGCCCCGACGCCGCGGCGGTCGGCCTCTGCCCCGGGGCGCTGGTCAGCTGGGGTGGCTGGTGTGGAAGTCCTCGAGGAGGCTCGGATCAAGGATGTCATTTCGGGGAACCCAGGACCGTTCCTCGGGACTGTAGCCTTCCCAGTCGACCAGGTACTCCAGGCGACCGCCACGGCGCCGGGAGTCCAATATCTCCTTCACCAGATACGCCGTTCCGTCGTCCACGAGCAGTGGAAGGGGGGGCTCCTCCGCTACGCCAGGCCCTGTGGAAAGAAGAACAGAAGGGTGGTGAGGTTTTAGTAGTGACACGTGGAACACTGGATGTATCCTGTACTCTGGAGGAAGCTGGAGGCGGTAGGTGACTGGGTTGACCTGGCGGACTATGGTAAAGGGGCCAATGAACCGGGGACTCAGCTTCTTACAGGGGAGGCGCAGCTTGATGTCACGAGTCGACAGCCAGACCTTTTGTCCAGGTTGGTAGGCCGGGGCTTGGGACCGTCGAAGGTCTGCGGTCGACCTGCGTCTACGTAAGGCCCGTTGGAGCTGTCGATGTGTCTCGCCCCAGACTCTCTCGCTCTCCCGGAACCAGTAATCCACTGCTGGGACGTCCGATGGTTCTCCGTCCCAGGGGAACAGTGGGGGTTGGTAACCGAGCACGCACTGAAATGGGTTGAGACCTGTGGTGGACTGCCGCAGTGAGTTCTGGGCGTACTCGGCCCAACCCAAAAACTGGCTCCAGGATTCCTGATGGCTATGGCAGAAGGTGCGCAGGAAGCGGCCTATCTCTTGAATCTTCCGTTCAGTCTGACCGTTGGTTTGGGGGTGGTAACCCGAGGAAAGGCTGATGGTCACACCTAGGCATTTGAAAAAGGCTCTCCAGACTCTGGAAGTGAACTGTAGTCCCCGGTCCGAGACAATGTCCTCGGGGAGTCCATAATACCTGAAGACGTGGTTGAAAAGGTATTCGGCCGTCTCCAGGGCTGTAGGTGGTCCCGGCAGGGGCATTAGCCGGCACGCCTTGGAAAATTTGTCTACGATAACGAGGACACACGTACACCCCTCAGAAGCTGGGAGATCGACGATGAAGTCGATCCCTAGGTGTGACCATGGGCGATTCGGAACGGGAAGGGGCAGCAGCTTACCGGCGGGAAGATGCCGTGGGCTCTTAGACATGGCGCACTCCCTGCATCCCTGAACGTATCTCTTGACATCCACTGCCATGTGGGGCCACCAGAAACGTTGTTGGAGGAGCGAGAGGGTCCCCTTGATCCCCGGATGGCCAGTACCCAGGGAGACATGCGTGGAGTGTATGAGGGAGGTGCGGTGCAACCGCGGAATGAACTGCAGCCCCGGCGGGCTACCTGGTGGAGCACCTGACTCTGGGAGCGTGCCCTCCGACCACGAGATGGAGCTCGCGAAGATCTTTTCGGGGAGAACGGGCTCTGGATCTTCGCTGGCAATGTCTGGTCCATAGATTCAGGACAGGGCATCGGCCTTAACGTTTTTCGACCCGGGGCGGTATGATATGGCAAACTTGAACCTCGTGAAGAAGAGGGCCCAGCGGGCCTGGCGGGGGTTCAGCCTCTTCGCGGCCCGGAGATACTCGAGATTCTTGTGGTCGGTAAGATTCTTGTGGCTTTGCTCCCTCGAGCCAGTGCCTCCATTCCTCCAGGGCAAGCTTAACGGCCAGTAGTTCCCGATTCCCAATATCATAATTTACTTCGGCTGGGTTCAGCTTCCGCGAAAAGAAGGCACATGGATGGAGCTTCCATGGGTTCCCCTGCTGCTGAGAGAGGACTGTGCCCACTCCGGTGGTTGAGGCGTCAACCTCCACTATGAAGGGAAGCTCCGGATCAGGGTGAACTAAGAGGGGAGCAGTAGTGAAGGCCTGCTTGAGCGTTTGGAAGGCGTGTGTGGCGGCCGGGGTCCAGACAAGGGTCTTGGGCTTGTTGCGTAGGAGGTTAGTGAGTGGGCTGGTGACTGAACTGTATCCCCGGATGAATCTGCGATAGAAGTTAGCAAACCCTAGAAAACGTTGAAGTTCCTTCACGGTCGTGGGGGTGGGCCAGTCCCGGACGGCGGTCACCTTCTTTTCATCCATGCGAACGCCACTGCGGTCAATGACATATCCGAGAAACTGTACTGTGGGTTGGTGAAACAGGCATTTCTCTGCCTTAAGGAAAAGGTTATGGTCTCGGAGCTGGTGAAGGACCTCCGCAACGTGGCGCTGATGGTCCGCCATGCTCCGGGAGTAGATCCTCCCCTTGGGTACTAGCTCGCCTGGAATGAGATCGATGGCGCAATCCCATGGCCGGTGTGGGGCAGCTTGGAGGCTTTCTTGGGACAGAAGACATCCCAGAAGTGAGAGTAGCATGCCGGGATGTTGACAGAGCAGGCCTCGAGGGGGCTCTCCACCGAGGTGGCATGGACCAGAAGGGTGTGCGGTCATGAAGGTCTTGGGCTCGGTCGCTCGAGAAAGCAGCCCTCGAAGCACTTGTGCCCCCACCTCAGGATTTCTCCTGTCCTCCAAGAAAGGATGGGATCATGCTGCTCCAGCCAGGGACGGCCAAGAATCACCTCCGCCGTCGAGTCCTCCAGCACCATCAGAACTATCTCCTCCGTGTGCATCACCCCGATGTGGAGCCGGAGGGGCCCCGCCTGACGACGCACCTGCCTCAGGAGCTTCCCAGTTACCGCGTGGACCTGGTATATCTTTGGCATGGCTGCAGTCAGGAGCTGGAGCTGGCGGCAGAGGGCCCTGGAGATAAAGTTCCTGGCCAACCCAGAGTCGATGAGCGCGGTCGCTGAAACACAAAAATCATGGGTAGTAAGACTGACCAACACTGAGAGAGGTTTACTGATGTTCTGTGTCGGAAAGAGTGAACTCACCAATGCTCGTGCGGGGCGAAGGGGGCACTTCGCCACGAAATGCCCCGAGCCCCCGCAGTAGAAACAGCAACTCTGGGCCAGCCGCCTCTGTCGCTCCCACTGTTGGTCAGCCGATGACACCTCAGAAAGCTCTAGCTGCATGGCGTCGTCAGCGGGCTCTGGGTGACCAACAGGTCCTGGCTGGGCAGGAGCAGTGCTAGCTGCCGGCTGACTCTGGTGCTCCTCGAAGCACAGCTGCATCCGAGTCGCGAAACGAATGGAGAGCTGGATAAATTTTTCCAGCCCCATCGAATCCTCATGCGCAGCGAGGTGCAGGTGAACCTGTGGGTCCAGACCCTGACAATAGGTGGTGATCAGTGCCTGTTCGTTCCAGCCGCTGGCTGCGGCGAGGGTGCGGAACTGTAGCGCATATTCAGTGACGGACAGATTACCTTGTTTAATACGACATAATCTCTTGCCTACCGATGAGTCCCCCTCTGGTCTCCCGAACACCGCCCTGAAATGCCTGGTGAAGGCGGATAGCAAAGACATCATGGGATTGCTCTGGGACCAGAGAGGCTCGGCCCAGCGAAGCGCCATCGAGACGAGAGATGATGAAGGCAATCTTCGCCCGATCGTCAGGGTACAGGTGCGACTGCATCTCCAGAGTCAGCAAGCACTGCAGCAGAAACCCCGTTGCAATCCTCCGCCGCGCCGGAGTATGGTGCTGGGGCGGCCATGGGGCTCGCATACACAGGCGGCGAAGAAATGGCCGCGGCGGCGGCGGAAACGCTTGCCGGAGTCGCGGATCCGGCTGCGCTAGCGATGAGCGCGGCGCAGCGCTTCGGCCAGCTCTTCCACCGGATCCCGTGAGCTCATCCTCCTTGCTCAGGCGGTGTTGGTCCGTTATTCTGTTAAGAACGAGGACGGAGGCAGCGGTTCTCGTTGAGGTGTTTATTTAGAAAGGAAGGAGGGGAGAGCGTGCAGGACAAACGCAGACTTGTAGCGTGGTCGTGGCGTGAACGGGGAAACCGGAGCGTGCCGTGGAGCTGCGTGAGGACAGGCAGGTAGAGATCTCTATGAACATAAGAATGCAGGTTAGCGAGACAGTCCAGAGCATCAACACTACGTGAGGTCTGTGTTAACGATAACGGACGAGTGAGGTGTGTGTCGTGGTGTTATTTATAGGGGAGGTGATTATGGTGTTCAGGTGCGTCTCGTTAAAACTCGGGTGAGGGAGTGCGCTGTGACTGAGTGTGAGCAGAGCCTGGCGTGTCTGTAACACATATGTGTGTGTGTGTGTGTGTGTGTGTGTGTGTGTGTGTTTACATTCACTGATTACATTAAGAGGAAGTAAAAAGGAGAAAATGAACAGAAGACTGGTTGAATATAAAGACAATGACAATAAAACGAATACCATATATAAGGTACTAGAAATGAATTTCTATGAGGTGGTAGAAATTCTACAATAACCAACTAACTAACCAACTCCAAGTCGCTTGCTGATTTATGGTATCAGTGTTGGTATTGAAAGCAACAATTTGTCTCAAAGCAGCTTTACTGAATGTAAAGAAATATAGTAAAGGAAAAAAAATTCAAGTTTAATATTAGAATTATATTTAAATTTATTTGAATTTATCCTTAATTGAGGTGACTTGCTTAGAAGGTAAAAGGAAAAAACCTTGAGACTTGAGAGGACTCAAAAGAAAAGCTCATCCTCATCTGGGGGACACCAAAGAGTGTGATTTACCATAAACACCATAGCGTGGGATTATAAATCATTATAAACACTGAGAGTGTGATTATAAATCATTATAAACACTGAGAGTGGGATTATAAATCATTATAAACACTGAGAGTGGGATTATAAATCATTATAAACACCATAGAGTGGGATTATAAATCATTATAAACACAGAGAGTGGGATTATAAATCATTATAAACACTGAGAGTGGGATTATAAATCATTATAAACACTGAGAGTGGGATTAGAAATCATTATAAACACCATAGAGTGGGATTATAAATCATTATAAACACAGAGAGTGGGATTATAAATCATTATAAACACTGAGAGTGGGATTATAAATCATTATAAACACAGAGAGTGGGATTATAAATCATTATAAACACCATAGAGTGGGATTATAAATCATTATAAACACCAGAGAGAGGGATTATAAATCATTATAAACACCAGAGAGAGGGATTATAAATCATTATAAACACAGAGAGTGGGATTATAAATCATTATAAACACTGAGAGTGGGATTATAAATCATTATAAACACCAGAGAGTGGGATTAGAAATCATTATAAATACCATAGAGTGTGATTATAAATCATTATGAACACTGAGAGTGGGATTAGAAATCATTATAAACACAGAGAGTGGGATTATAAATTATTATAAACCAAGAGAGTGGGATTATAAATCATTATAAACACAGAGAGTGGGATTATAAATCATTATAAACACTGAGAGTTGGATTATAAATCATTATAAACACTGAGAGTGGGATTATAAATCATTATAAACACAGAGAGTGGGATTATAAATCATTATAAACACTGAGAGCGGGATTTTAAATCATTATAAACACCAGAGAGTGGGATTATAAATTATTATAAACACCATAGAGTGGGATTAGAAATCATTATAAATACCATAGAGTGTGATTATAAATCATTATGAACACTGAGAGTGGGATTAGAAATCATTATAAACACAGAGAGTGGGATTATAAATTATTATAAACCAAGAGAGTGGGATTATAAATCATTATAAACACCATGGAGTGGGATTATAAATCATTATAAACACAGAGAGTGGGATTATAAATTATTATAAACACTGAGAGTGGGATTATAAATCATTATAAACACTGAGAGTGGGATTATAAATCATTATAAACACTGAGAGTGGGATTTTAAATCATTATAAACACCAGAGAGTGGGATTATAAATCATTATAAACACTGAGAGTGGGATTATAAATCATTATAAACACTGAGAGTGGGATTATAAATCATTATAAACACTGAGAGTGGGATTATAAATCATTATAAACACAGAGAGTGAGATTATAAATCATTATAAACACAGAGAGTGGGATTATAAATCATTATAAACACTGAGAGTGGGATTATAAATCATTATAAACACTGAGAGTGAGATTATAAATCATCATAAACACTGAGAGTGGGATTATAAATCATTATAAACACAGAGAGTGGGATTATAAATCATTATAAACACCATAGAGTGGGATTATAAATCATTATAAACACCAGAGAGTGGGATTATAAATCATTATAAACACTGAGAGTGGGATTATAAATCATTATAAACACCAGAGAATGGGATTAGAAATCATTATAAACACCATAGAGTGGGATTATAAATCATTATAAACACCATAGAGTGGGATTATAAATCATTATAAACACCATAGAGTGGGATTATAAATCATTATAAACACCAGAGAGTGGGATTATAAATCATTATAAACACCAGAGAGTGGGATTATAAATCATTATAAACAATTCAATTCAATTCAATTCAATTTTATTTGTATAGCGCTTTTAACAAAGAGCATTGTCTCAAAGCAGCTTTACAGAACATAAAAAAACAATAAACATACAAACAAACAGTCCTAGATGTTAGACAAAATTTTCCCTAGTGAGCGAGCCTGAGGTGACTCAGGCGACTGTGGCAAGGAAAAACTCCCTCAGATGGTATTAGGAAGAAACCTTGAGAGGAACCAGACTCAAAAGGGAACCCATCCTCATCTGGGTGACACACGGAGAGTGTGATATGAACAATGTCCTTTCTGCATTAGTTGTGTGATGCAGATACAGCATGTGTAGAATGTTATGTGTAAAATGTCCACATAGGGTTGGCAGTGCTGCTTTGAATACTCCAGTCCTCAGAAAGCAGAACCCGGCTGGAGCTGGTCCATCTCTGGATGCCACCGGAGCTGGCACAATCTCTGTGTGACTCGGGGATGGGTAGAAGAAGGGAAACAAATGGAAAGGGATTAGCGTAGCTGCTATCCATAATATTAGCAGGCACTAGATGATGATGTGCATCTAATCGGATGTATTGGAGTACAAAGTTATGGGATGTATTAGGTGTATGCCTGGCTAAAGAGATATGTCTTTAGTCTACGTTTGAACTGGGAGACTGTGTCTGAGCCCCGAACACTGTCAGGAAGACTGTTCCAAAGTTTAGGAGCTAAATATGAAAAAGCTCTACCCCCTTTTGTAGACTTTGATATTCTGGGAACTACCAGAAGTCCGGAGTTTCGAGATCTTAGGGAGCGTGATGGATTGTAATGTGTTAGAAGACTGGCTAGATACGTGGGAGCTAAACCATTTAGAGTCTTGTATGTAAGAAGTGCTAGTTTATAATCAATTCTAAACTTAACAGGTAGCCAGTGCAGGGATGATAATATTGGGGTTATATGGTCATACTTTCTTGACCTGGTAAGGACTCTAGCAGCTGCATTCTGGACTAACTGTAGCTTGTTTATTGAGGATGCAGGACAACCACCAAATAACGCATTACAATAGTCCAGTCTGGAGGTCATGAATGCGTGAACTAGCTTTTCTGCATCAGATACAGATAAAATGTTCCTAAGCTTGGCGATATTTCTGAGGTGGAAGAAGGCTATTTTTGTAATATCGGAAATATGTTTTTTAAAGGACAAACTGCTGTCTAATATTACACCCAGGTCTTTCACTGTAGAGCTATTAGTAACAGAACATCCTTCTAAGTACAGGTTGAATTGTGAGAGCTTCTGTGTACTGGTTTTTGGACCAATCAGTAATATCTCCGTGTTATCAGGATTTAGTAATAGAAAATTATCAGTCATCCAGTCTTTAATATCTTTAACGCACTCTGTTAATCTAGACAGTTTAGATATTTCATCTGGTTTTGATGAGATATATAACTGTGTATCGTCAGCGTAACAATGGAAACTAATCCCATGCCTTCTAATGATGTTGCCTAAGGGAAGCATGTATATTGAGAAAAGCAGAGGTCCTAAAACTGAACCTTGTGGGACCCCATATTTCACTGGCATTACACTGGACATTTCTCCATTTAAATCTACAAACTGGTATCGATCAGACAGGTAGGATCTGAACCATTTTAATGCCTGTCCCTGAATACCTATGTGATTTTGTAAGCGGTCTATGAGAATGTTATGATCTAAAGTGTCGAATGCAGCACTAAGATCAAGTAAAACTAATATTGAGATGCAGCCTTGGTCCGAAGCTAAAAACAGGTCATTTGTGATCTTAACTAGTGCAGTTTCTGTGCTATGATGGGGCCTGAAACCTGACTGAAATTCTTCAAGGATATTGTTTTCCTGTAAGAAGGAGCATAATTGAGTAGACACAACCTTTTCTAATATTTTAGATATAAAGGGAAGGTTTGAAATCGGTCTGTAATTTAATAAGTCATTAGGGTCTAGTTTAGGTTTCTTAAGAAGAGGCTTAACAACTGCCAGCTTGAAAGGTTTAGGGACGTGACCTAAATATAAGGAGGAATTAATAATGTTGAGGAGAGGCTCTCCAGCTGTGTGTATCACTTCTTTCAGTAATCTAGTTGGAATTGGATCTAACAAACATGTTGTTGAATTAGCCGTGGTGATAAGTTTATACAGCTCTTCCTGCCCTATACCTGTAAAGCATTGTAGCTTTGAATGTGGAGCTTTAGGTTGGACTAGATTACCGGATGCTGTCAAAGGTTGAACATCCATTATTTTATTCCTGATACTATCGATTTTGTCGGTGAAAAAGTTCATAAAGTCCTCACTATTAAGCTGTGATGGAGTACTCTCTTCAGATATCTGATGTTTTGTCAGTCTAGCCACTGTACTAAATAAGAATCTGGGATTGTTTTGGTTTATTTCTATAAGTTTGCTCAAATGCTCAGCCCTAGCAGCTTTTAGAGCCTGTCTATAGTTAGACATACTGTCTTTATACGCAATTCTAAAGACTTCTAATTTAGTTTTTCTCCATTTTCGCTCTAGGTTACGGGTTGCTCTCTTGAGGGCGTGAGTGTGACTATTGTACCATGGTGCAGATGTTTTATCTCTGACCCTTTTTAATCGGATGGGAGCAACAGTGTCTAGTGTGCTGGTGAAAATAGTGCCTATGCTGTTAGTTAATTCATCTAAGTCATCTGTATTTAGGCGTCTGGTGAGAAGTTGAGACAGATCCGGTAGATTACTTGTGAATCTGTCTTTAGTGGTCGGGATAATAGTTCTACCGAGTCGATAACGAGGGGAGACGTGTCTAATATGTTCTACAGGTAGAGTGTACACTAAGAGGTGATGGTCTGTGATATCATCACTTTGAGGTAAAACAGCTATATCAGTGACATCTGTTCCATGTGATATAACTAAATCTAGTGTATGGTTAAAACGATGAGTTGGTCTAGTAATGTTTTGTTTAACCCCAAAAGAATTTAATAAATCCATAAATGCGAGTCCTAAGGCATCATTGGAATCGTCTACATGAATGTTAAAGTCTCCTACAATCAACACTTTGTCATAATTAATCAGTAGGTCTGAGAGTAAATGTGCAAACTCTTTAAGAAAATCGGCGTAGGGCCCCGGGGGTCTATATACGGTGGCCAGCGCAAGATATAGTAGGGATTTTTTATTCATGTCTGTAAGTGTAACATTAAGGACAAGCGCTTCGAATGAGTTAAACCTGGGTCCTGTTTTTTGAGTAACGTTAAGAGAGTTGCTATAAATAGTTGCAACACCACCTCCACGACCAGTCTGACGGGGCTCATGCTTATAGCAAAAGCCTGACGGAGTGGACTCATTCAGACTAATGAATTCATTTGGCCTAAGCCAGGTTTCAGTAAGGCAGAGTGTATCAAAACTATAATCTGAGATCATTTCATTAACAATAAGTGCTTTCTGTGCAAGGGATCTAATGTTGAGAAGCCCAAACTTTAGAAATTGTTTTTCTTTAATTATTTGGTGTTTTTCAGGTATAACTGTGATTAGATTATTTCGAGGGCTATAAATGAATTTATTCTTTGATCTCACTATTCGGGGAACAGACACAGTCTCTATAAAATGAGCTATATGTGCACTCGTATCAATCTGGTGAGCTGAGCAGTAGCTATCATAATTGTAATTGTAATCTGAGGTATGGCTTACCAGTCAGATGGTGCGTAGTGTCCTGGAGATGTTGTCTGAGAGGACTGCTGCTCCAACTCTGCTTGGGTGCAGGCCATCAGGACGGTAGAACCTAGGACGCTCCCAGAAAAGATTCCAGCTATCAACAAAAGGTAATTTCTGATCTTGACACCATGACTGTAACCATTCATTAAAAGCAAATAGTCTACTGAACCTCTCGATTCCTCGCTGGAACGTGGGAAGTGGCCCTGACACGATGATCCTCGTCGTGGGCGATGTGGTGCGTACCAGCTCCACCAGGCTCCTGAAGTCCTTCTTCAGGATCTCCGTCTGCCTCAGCCTGATGTCGTTCGTGCCAGCATGGAGGACCACAGCTCCGATGTTCTTCTTCAGGATTGCGGGTACCTGTGCAGAGACATCGAGAACACGAGCACCAGGAAGACAGCGAGTGTGCACCTTACCTTTAGCCACAGTAGCACGGACGTGCCGAACGATGGAGTCTCCGATGATCACTGTGTCGCACTCCGTCTCGCGAAGGGGAGCGAAGCGGTTCTGGGTCGGGATCTCGAAGACGGGTGGCGGCGGAGGGGGAGAGGTCCTCGCCCGGGGCTTGGCTCGCGTCTTCCGCTGCTGCTGCATCCAGGCTGCGTGGTACCCCGGCGCCGGAGTGAACGAAACCTGGGCGGGCCGCGTCCTTGCGCTGGGCCTGGGCAGAGAAGCACACGGAGTTGAGGTTGTGGGAGTGATTGTTTCACGCCGTGAATTTACCTGGGACAGGTGAGCGTCAGTCCGGGACGATTCCAACGCGGCTTTCCGCTGTCGCAGCTGGGCCTGCTTCACCTGTAGGTCGCGAATCTGCTTCTCCACGGCCTCCAGCTCCAAATCCACCAAGTGCAGCTCGAAAGAGTCCTCACCTGCACTCAAAGGCAGACACACAACAGACATAATGTTTAGTTGTAGTAATAAACAGAGATAACCGGTGTGAAAAAGTAAACAAACTTGTGGTAGCCGGGCTAGCGAATTAGCAATGCTATTAAGCTAACCCGCTATTGGCGAGTGTTTTGGAAAACAAATAAAACTAGCGATATAAAACGCGTTTGGAGTGAGAATATTATAGGATACTATAGGTACTGTAAAAGTTAGAATATAGGACTGAATTTAAGATACAAATTAAGATAAAGATAAAAGATTAAGATAAAATTTAAGATACAAATCGCGAAAATTGTAGGTCAGCTCGGCGGGGCTCGGAAAAACACGTCTCGTCTCGCTACACCATAGAGTGGGATTATAAATCATTATAAACACCAGAGAGTGAGATTAGAAATCATTATAAACACTGAGAGTGGAATTATAAATCATTATAAACACTGAGAGTGGGATTATAAATCATTATAAACACTGTTTAATGGCGGGCCGCCGGAGGCGGAAGTGGCCGGGTCCATTCGCCGAGCTGGCGATAGGGGGAGAGCAGTAATTGTAGTTGGGGACGAGCGGAAAGTCGGCAACGGGGAAGCAATAAACCGAGCTATATAATCCAATAGGGTAAATCCAAAAGCAAAAGTAAACACACAGTCCGAGGTCGATAATCCAAAGCAGGAGTTGTCAGAGGTAATCTGAAAGAAGCAACGAAACACAAAACAGGTCATACACGAAAGACAGTCCAGGGTAGCACAATGCAAATGCTCAGTAAATTCTATGAGAAAACAATACCTCGTGACGAGCAGGAAGTGCGCAGCCGTATTTAAGCCCGCTGTGAACCGGAAGTGGCTCAAAACACAGGCAGGGCTCCCTCTCGCGGTCGGTTCTCAGGTGGGTCATGACAGAGCCCCCCCCCCTCTAGGAACACCTCCTGGGGTTCTATGCCGGGGACGCCCCCCTATTCAGCGAAGAATCTAGGATGTCGGCGGCGTTCACCCATGACCGTTTCTCGAGACCGTACCCCTCCCAGTCCACGAGGTACTGCAGGCGTGACCGCACCTGTCTGGAGTCCAGAAGAGATCGCACCTAGTATGCAGGCGACCCCTTAATGTCTAGGGGCGGCGGTGGATCCTCACCGGCCACAGGTTCCCCAGCGGAAGAGTGCGCTGGCTTGAGGAGGGATACGTGGAAGGTGCGGCATATGCAATACAATGCCGGGAGCCAAAGACAATACGCCACCGGGTTTACCTGGCGGATGATTTCAAAGGGGCCCGATGAATTTGGGGCTGAGCTTCCGGCAGGGTAGCTTGAGGCGGAGGTTCCGGGTAGATAGCCACACCCTCTGCCCTACTTGATAGGAAGGGTGTGGGCGACGATGTCGGTCGGCTTGGATCCTCTGCCTCCTTACTGCCCTTTGCAGTCACACATGGGCCCGCTCCCAGACCTCCTGACTCAGCCTGTACCACTCCTCCACTGCCGGGACATCGGAGGGTTCCCCCGACCAAGGGAACAGAGGTGACTGATACTCCAGCATGCACTGGAACGGTGTCAGGCCTGTGGAGGAGTGAGTGAGGGAGTTCTGGGCGTACTTGGCCCATGGTAGGAACTCACTCAACCATTGCTGCTCCCTGCTGCAGTAGGTCCTGAGGAACTTCCCAATCTCCTGATTGAGGTGCTCTGCCTGCCTGTTAGACTGGGGATGGTGGCTCAAACTCAGGCTAACCCCTATGTTCAACCGTGCACACAGCGAACACCACACCTGAGAGGTGAACTGCGGACCCCGATCTGATACAATGTCCTCGGGTAGGCCAAAGTTCCGGAACACATGGCAGAACATAGCCTCCGCTGTCTGCATGGCCTTGGGTAGTCCCTTGAGGGGAACCAGCTTACACCCCTTCGAAAATCGGTCCACTACCACCATTACTGCCGTAAAGCCCCCCGAGTCCGGTAAATCTGTAAGGAAGTCCACAGATAGATGCGACCAGGGACGTCTGGGAACCGGGAGTGGCACCAACAGACCCTCTGGATGCTGATGGCTGGTCCGCCTGTGCACAAGTGGAGCATTGCCAAAAGTACCCCTCCACATCCGAGCCCAAGGAGGGCCACCAAAACCGGCGGCTGACGAGCTTAGTTGATTGGCGGGTTCCTGGGTGTCCCGAGCTGGGCGCCTCGTGCATCCACTGCATTACCTGCAACCGGAACTGCTGTGGCACAAAGAGCTTGTGTGGCGGGCAGCCAGCGGGGGCCGGCACGTCGGCATGGGCCTGCCGAATCTCCTCAACAAGGTCCCACTGTACCAGCGCTAGCACGGCGGTTGCCGGCAGGATGAGGTCGGGCTGTCCTGATTTGTTGGCCACCTCAAACAGCCTGAGCAGGGTGTCTGCCTTGCCATTCTTGGACCCGGGGCGGTAGGACACCGTGAATTGGAAGCAGGTGAAGAACAGGGCCTGTCTGGGGTTCAGGCATTTGGCTCCGTGTAGATACTCCAGGTTGCGGTGATCGATCAGGACCTGGAACGGGTAACGCGCTCCCTCCAGCCAGTGGCGCCACTCCTCCAGCGCTGCCTTGATCGCCAACAACTCTCGGTTGCCCACATCGTAATTGGTCTCAGCGGCCGTGAGCTTCCGGGAGTAGAAGGCACAGGGGTGAAGCTTCCCGGGGTCGCCATGTCGCTGGGAGAGCACCGCCCCGAGCCCACTGCTGGAGGCATCTACCTCCACCATGAACGGACAGTCGGGATCAGGGTCCGCAGGATGGGAGCCATGGTAAAACAGTCTTTGAGCTGTTGGAAGGCCTCCCGAGCCTGGTCCATCCAAGTCAGTCTCTTAGGTTTCCCCCTTAGTAATGACTCAGAGGGGCGGCCACCGAACTGTAGTTCCGGATAAACCTCCGGTAGAAGTTCGCGAAGCCCAGAAACCACTGCAGCTCCCATATCGTAGCAGGTGCAGGCCACTCAGTCACTGCCCGAACCTTGCCCACGTCCATCTCCACTCCCTGGCGGGAGATCACTTACCCCAGGAAGGTCACCGTAGCCCGGTGGACCTCGCACTTCTCCAGTTTCACATACAAGTAATGCCGCTGCAGCCTGGCGAGCACCTCCCGGACCTGACGTACGTGGTCCTCCATAGAGGCAGAATACACCAGTATGTGTTGATATACGCGATGACACCCCTCCCTAGGAGATCCTGAAAGACCCCATTGATAAGGGCCTGGAACACTGTGGGGGCATTGGTGAGGCCGAAGGGATCACGCAGTACTCGTAGTGACCGTGCGTCGTGTGCAACGCGGTCTTCCACTTCTCGCCCTCACGGATACGCACCAGGTTGTAGGCACTCCGGAGGTCCAACTTGGTAAACAACCCTGCCCCTCTCAGCTGTTCCAGCACCGCAGGTACCAGAGGCAGGGGGTAAGGGTACCGAATGGTGATAGCGTTCAGACCCCGGTAGTCAATACACGGTCGTAGGCCCCCATCCTTCTTGCCAACGAAGAAGAACCCTGCGGCCGCTGGTGACATGGACGGACGAATATGGCCCACTGCCAGGGCTCCCTCAATGTAGTCCTCCATTGCTTTGGACTCCGGAAGCGACAGGGGGTAGATCCGACCCTTGGGGAGAGAGGTGTTTGGCAGCAGGTCGATGGCACAGTCCCAGGCCTGATGTGCTGGTAGGCGAGCTGCCCTCTCCTCACTAAAAACCCTCCAGAAGTCCGCGTATG
>JAUCMX010000018.1:455173-495173 GCA_033459395.1 Hemibagrus guttatus
CCAACAACCATGCCCGATTAAAATCACAGACATCAAACTTGTGAACTTTAACTGAACCTGGATCTGCATGATTTTATATGCTGCAATCTGCTCTACATGATTGGCTGATTGGTTAACTGCACAAATGTGCAGGTTTGCAGGTGTTCCTATTAAAGTGGATGGTGGGTGTATAGAAACTGAATGATGTCTGTAGGTGTGCTGACTGAAAAGACACTAGCTGCATGTTCCTGAGCTCACTGATTAATAAATAGTTGATGGACCTAGCATTTTTATTGACATCATACAGCATTTCAGAATGGGGGGTTTAATGCAGTACTAACTGTTAATATGAACCCTGTCACTATAATATCACTAAAGATCAGAAAAGTTTGCTGGACACTCGAGATCTCAGTCACTTGTGAAGCCAAACAGTTTTTAATGAAATGAATGTTTTTTAATGAAATTTTCTTTTAATAACATGAAAAAGATTATTTAAGGGCAGGAAAAATGTGTAAAAGTGTACAAGGAATTTTTAAAAAAATCAATTTAAATGATTATTAGTGTAGACCCAACAGAGATATGCATCTGTCCCTAAAACTGGCAAGCTTTTTGGACAAACAAACAAACAAACAAACAAACACACAAACAAACAAACAAAAAAACAAAAACAAAAAAAACAAACAAGCAAGCAGTCTTACCCAAATTTGGGGGAAATTTTTTTTTTTTACAGTAAATAAAAAATCTGGGATTTTGGGGTTTGTTTGTACTTTCCAGAAAAATCTGAAAAAAGTTGTACTGGACACACTGGTCAGAATGACCATAAAACTGGACACAGAGCTGCTGCTGATAAACTGTGGCCCTGTTTTCACTACAGTGCCCATTTTATTAATATTGAAGCACGATCATTTAAGAACAAAAAAAAATAAATGTAAGTGTTAATAATTTTTATAGATGTATTTTGGACAATCTATAAAAACACACACCATACAACACGTAATATACTCTAGACATTATTAAATTGGAAATAAAAAGATTTTCATGATTCTTACCTTACTGTTTCTCCATTCTTAACATGAAGTGTCCTCAGTTTTACACAACCTGCGAATAAGTCTGTCTCTCTATCTGTCTCTCTCACACTCTTGCACACGCACACACACACACACACACACACACACACACACCAAAACCACACACACACACACACACACACACGAAACAACACAGCTTCCTCTGTACTGAAAAGTTGTGTATTTCTAGTTTGTTGTTTTTTAATTCTTCTGTAATAAACGTTAGAATTCATAATTTCTTCATAATAATGAATGAATGAAAAGTAGTGTTATTTCCCCGTTTGTTTTATGTATTTAAAAAATAATTGTGCTATATTTCCTCCTAACACAGTTTTAAGGCTGATAGTATCCTGAGTCTGTGTCCTAGTGAACCAGTGTTGGTGTTTTTATTGATAGAGAGCACTCTTGTACGTCACTCTGGATAAGAGCATCTCCCAGAAATGTAAATGTAATGCAAATGATCATTGCTTGATAGAGGTATACAGTCCTGCTCACCATTATTGGCACCCTTGATGGTTATGTAGATAATGTGGAATATCTCCTGAGAAAATTAATCAAGTGAAACAGCTTTTTTCTACAGAGAACTTATGTTTGATACAAAAGAGCTGATAAACAACAATTAAAAAAGGGAAAAAAAAAAAAAAACAATAGGAGAAAAAAAATAGAAAAACTGAAAGCTTGCTGTGACACTGGTGTTGGCACCCGTCCTTAATATTTGGCTGTACACCCTTTCGCAGCAATTACAGCCTCCAAACCTTTTTTGTAGCCATCTATAAGCTTCTTGCATTTCTCCGGCTGTTATTTTCTCCAACTCTTCCTTTGCAGTTTGTTCAAGCTCTTGAATGTTTGCGGGTTTTTTTTTTTTTCCAATGGCAGATTTAAGCTCACCCCAAAGATTTTCAATGGGATTGAGATCAGGACTCATTGCTGGCCATTTTAAAACAGTCCATTTTTTCCCCTTTTTCAACCATTCCTGCATGCTTTTGGATGTGTGTTTTGGGGTCTTTGTCTTGCTGGAGGACTCATGATCTTGACTCAAACCAAGTTTTCTTACACTAGGTAGGACATTTTGCTCCAAAATCTCTTGGTAATTCTCTGATTTCATGATTCCTGTGATAGGTCAAGGCCTCCAGTACCAGACACAGCAAAGCAGCCCCTCAGATTTATGGATCCTCTACCATGCTTAACTGTTGGTAGGGTGTTCTTTTCCTTATAAGCTTCATTGCGTCGTCTGTAAACAAACTGTTGGTGCGCGTTGCCAAAAAGCTCTATTTTTGTTTCATCTGTCCACAGAACATTTTCCCAGAAGGATTGTGCTTTGCCCAGGTACTCTTTGGCAAAGACCAGTCATTCCTTTTTATGTCTTTTCTTCAGCAATGGTGTTTACCTTGGCCTTCGCCCATGAAGCCCTGCTTGGTTTAGTGTGTGGCGTATAGTACTTGTTGAAACCATGACCCCAGACTGTTCCAGGTTGGTTCCATGGTTTTAAACCATTTGCACCAACCTTCGAAGAGTTCTATCATCAATTTTCCTCTTTACCCTACGTCCAGGGAGGTTCTTGACAGTTCCATGCTTGGCAAAACCTCTTAATAACATTGCATACTGTTGAAACAGGGATACCAAGGTCTTTGGAGATTGCCTTATACCTTTTGGAGGTCTTGTGTTTGCTAATAATAGCACTTCTGATGTCCTCAGACAGCTCCTTTGTCTTCACCATTATGACAAAGGAACAGGGAGTAACGTGGCTTTTTAAAACACTGAAGTCATCTTTCATTGGATAATTTATGTCACATGGGACTGACAATTCATCACAGCCGATTCTCATTTGTGATTTACCTCAGGTGATTATGTATTTATAAAAAAAATGTATTTATAGTAAAGGGTGCCAGTACCAGTGTCACAGCAAACTTTCAGTTTTTCTATTTTTTTTTCTCCTATTACTTTTTTTTTTTAATTTTGTTTATCAGCTCTTTTATATCAAACATAAGTTCTCTGTAGAAAAAAGCTGTTTCACTGGGTTTAATTTTCTCAGGAGATATTCCACATTATCTACATAACCATCAAGGGTGCCAATAATGGTGAGCAGGACTGTATATACCGTACTGACGGAAACAGAGGATTATGTCTAATCTGCTTTTCATCAGCCCCGGAGTCATTTCAGCCCAAAATTCAAATTTTATGTGTCATATTGTTAAGAACGAGGACGGAGGCAGCGGTTCTCGTTGAGGTGTTTATTTAGAAAGGAAGGAGGGGAGAGCGTGCAGGACAAACGCAGACTTGTAGCGTGGTCGTGGCGTGAACGGGGAAACCGGAGCGTGCCGTGGAGCTGCGTGAGGACAGGCAGGTAGAGATCTCTATGAACATAAAAATGCAGGTTAGCGAGACAGTCCAGAGCATCAACACTACGTGAGGTCTGTGTTAATGATAACGGACGAGTGAGGTGTGTGTCGTGGTGTTATTTATAGGGGAGGTGATTATGGTGTTCAGGTGCGTCTCGCTAAAACTCGGGTGAGGGAGTGCGCTGTGACTGAGTGTGAGCAGAGCCTGGCGTGTCTGTAACATTACCCCCCCCCTCCATGGTCCACTCCCGAGGACCTTGGGCCCCGACGCCGCGGCGGTCGGCCTCTGCCCCGGGGCGCTGGTCAGCTGGGGTGGCTGGTGTGGAAGTCCTCGAGGAGGCTCGGATCAAGGATGTCATTTCGGGGAACCCAGGACCGTTCCTCGGGACTGTAGCCTTCCCAGTCGACCAGGTACTCCAGGCGACCGCCACGGCGCCGGGAGTCCAATATCTCCTTCACCAGATACGCCGTTCCGTCGTCCACGAGCAGTGGAAGGGGGGGCTCCTCCGCTACGCCAGGCCCTGTGGAAAAAGAACAGAAGGGTGGTGAGGTTTTAGTAGTGACACTGGAACACTGGATGTATCCTGTACTCTGGAGGAAGCTGGAGGCGGTAGGTGACTGGGTTGACCTGGCGGACTATGGTAAAGGGGCCAATGAACCGGGGACTCAGCTTCTTACAGGGGAGGCGCAGCTTGATGTCACGAGTCGACAGCCAGACCTTTTGTCCAGGTTGGTAGGCCGGGGCTTGGGACCGTCGAAGGTCTGCGGTCGACCTGCGTCTACGTAAGGCCCGTTGGAGCTGTCGATGTGTCTCGCCCCAGACTCTCTCGCTCTCCCGGAACCAGTAATCCACTGCTGGGACGTCCGATGGTTCTCCGCCCCGGGGGAACAGTGGGGGTTGGTAACCGAGCACGCACTGAAATGGGTTGAGACCTGTGGTGGACTGCCGCAGTGAGTTCTGGGCGTACTCGGCCCAACCCAAAAACTGGCTCCAGGATTCCTGATGGCTATGGCAGAAGGTGCGCAGGAAGCGGCCTATCTCTTGAATCTTCCGTTCAGTCTGACCTTGGTTTGGGGGTGGTAACCCGGGGAAAAGGCTGATGGTCACACCTAGGCATTTGAAAAAGGCTCTCCAGACTCTGGAAGTGAACTGTAGTCCCCGGTCCGAGACAATGTCCTCGGGGAGTCCATAATACCTGAAGACGTGGTTGAAAAGGTATTCGGCCGTCTCCAGGGCTGTAGGTGGTCCCGGCAGGGGCATTAGCCGGCACGCCTTGGAAAATTGTCTACGATAACGAGGACACACGTACACCCTCAGAAGCTGGGAGATCGACGATGAAGTCGATCCCTAGGTGTGACCATGGGCGATTCGGAACGGGAAGGGGCAGCAGCTTTCCGGCGGGAAGATGCCGTGGGCTCTTAGACATGGCGCACTCCCTGCATCCCTGAACGTATCTCTTGACATCCACTGCCATGTGGGGCCACCAGAAACGTTGTTGGAGGAGCAAAAGGGTCCCCTTGATCCCCGGATGGCCAGTACCCAGGGAGACATGCGTGGAGTGTATGAGGGAGGTGCGGTGCAACCGCGGAATGAACTGCAGCCCCGGCGGGCTACCTGGTGGAGCACCTGACTCTGGGAGCGTGCCCTCCGACCACGAGATGGAGCTCGCGAAGATCTTTTCGGGGAGAACGGGCTCTGGATCTTCGCTGGCAATGTCTGGTCCATAGATTCGGGGCAGGGCATCGGCCTTAACGTTTTTTGACCCGGGGCGGTATGATATGGCAAACTTGAACCTCGTGAAGAAGAGGGCCCCGCGGGCCTGGCGGGGGTTCAGCCTCTTCGCGGCCCGGAGATACTCGAGATTCTTGTGGTCGGTAAAATTCTTGTGGCTTTGCTCCCTCGAGCCAGTGCCTCCATTCCTCCAGGGCAAGCTTAACGGCCAGTAGTTCCCGATTCCCAATATCATAATTTACTTCGGCTGGGTTCAGCTTCCGCGAAAAGAAGGCACATGGATGGAGCTTCCATGGGTTCCCCTGCTGCTGAGAGAGGACTGTGCCCACTCCGGTGGTTGAGGCGTCAACCTCCACTATGAAGGGGAAACTCCGGATCAGGGTGAACTAAGAGGGGAGCAGTAGTGAAGGCCTGCTTGAGCGTTTGGAAGGCGTGTGTGGCGGCCGGGGTCCAGACAAGGGTCTTGGGCTTGTTGCGTAGGAGGTTAGTGAGTGGGCTGGTGACTGAACTGTATCCCCGGATGAATCTGCGATAGAAGTTAGCAAACCCTAGGAAACGTTGAAGTTCCTTCACGGTCGTGGGGGTGGGCCAGTCCCGGACGGCGGTCACCTTCTTTTCATCCATGGAACGCCACTGCGGTCAATGACATATCCGAGAAACTGTACTGTGGGTTGGTGAAACAGGCATTTCTCTGCCTTAAGGGAAAAAGGGTTTTGGTCTCGGAGCTGGTGAAGGACCTCCGCAACGTGGCGCTGATGGTCCGCCATGCTCCGGGAGTAGATCCTCCCCTTGGGTACTAGCTCGCCTGGAATGAGATCGATGGCGCAATCCCATGGCCGGTGTGGGGCAGCTTGGAGGCTTTCTTGGGACAGAAGACATCCCAGAAGTGAGAGTAGCATGCCGGGATGTTGACAGAGCAGGCCTCGAGGGGGCTCTCCACCCAGGTGGCATGGACCAGAAGGGTGTGCGGTCATGAAGGTCTTGGGCTCGGTCGCTCGAGAAAGCAGCCCTCGAAGCACTTGTGCCCCCACCTCAGGATTTCTCCTGTCCTCCAAGAAAGGATGGGATCATGCTGCTCCAGCCAGGGACGGCCAAGAATCACCTCCGCCGTCGAGTCCTCCAGCACCATCAGAACTATCTCCTCCGTGTGCATCACCCCGATGTGGAGCCGGAGGGGCCCCGCCTGACGACGCACCTGCCTCAGGAGCTTCCCAGTTACCGCGTGGACCTGGTATATCTTTGGCATGGCTGCAGTCAGGAGCTGGAGCTGGCGGCAGAGGGCCCTGGAGATAAAGTTCCTGGCCAACCCAGAGTCGATGAGCGCGGTCGCTGAAACACAAAAATCATGGGTAGTAAGACTGACCAACACTGAGAGAGGTTTACTGATGTTCTGTGTCGGAAAGAGTGAACTCACCAATGCTCGTGCGGGGCGAAGGGGGCACTTCGCCACGAAATGCCCCGAGCCCCCGCAGTAGAAACAGCAACTCTGGGCCAGCCGCCTCTGTCGCTCCCACTGTTGGTCAGCCGATGACACCTCAGAAAGCTCTAGCTGCATGGCGTCGTCAGCGGGCTCTGGGTGACCAACAGGTCCCGGCTGGGCAGGAGCAGTGCTAGCTGCCGGCTGACTCTGGTGCTCCTCGAAGCACAGCTGCATCCGAGTCGCGAAACGAATGGAGAGCTGGATAAATTTTTCCAGCCCCATCGAATCCTCATGCGCAGCGAGGGGCAGGGAACCTGTGGGTCCAGACCCTGACAATAGGTGGTGATCAGTGCCTGTTCTTCCAGCCGCTGGCTGCGGCGAGGGTGCGGAACTGTAGCGCATATTCAGTGACGGACAGATTACCTTGTTTAATACGACATAATCTCTTGCCTACCGATGAGTCCCCCTCTGGTCTCCCGAACACCGCCCTGAAATGCCTGGTGAAGGCGGATAGCAAAGACATCATGGGATTGCTCTGGGACCAGAGAGGCTCGGCCCAGCGAAGCGCCTTCCCTCGAGACGAGAGATGATGAAGGCAATCTTCGCCCGATCGTCAGGGTACAGGTGCGACTGCATCTCCAGAGTCAGCAAGCACTGCAGCAGAAACCCGTTGCAATCCTCCGCCGCGCCGGAGTATGGTGCTGGGGCGGCCATGGGGCTCGCATACACAGGCGGCGAAGAAATGGCCGCGGCGGCGGCGGAAACGCTTGCCGGAGTCGCGGATCCGGCTGCGCTAGCGAGAGCGCGGCGCAGCGCTTCGGCCAGCTCTTCCACCGGATCCCGTGAGCTCATCCTCCTTGCTCAGGCGGTGTTGGTCCGTTATTCTGTTAAGAACGAGGACGGAGGCAGCGGTTCTCGTTGAGGTGTTTATTTAGAAAGGAAGGAGGGGAGAGCGTGCAGGACAAACGCAGACTTGTAGCGTGGTCGTGGCGTGAACGGGGAAACCGGAGCGTGCCGTGGAGCTGCGTGAGGACAGGCAGGTAGAGATCTCTATGAACATAAGAATGCAGGTTAGCGAGACAGTCCAGAGCATCAACACTACGTGAGGTCTGTGTTAACGATAACGGACGAGTGAGGTGTGTGTCGTGGTGTTATTTATAGGGGAGGTGATTATGGTGTTCAGGTGCGTCTCGTTAAAACTCGGGTGAGGGAGTGCGCTGTGACTGAGTGTGAGCAGAGCCTGGCGTGTCTGTAACACATATGTGTGTGTGTGTGTGTGTGTGTGTGTGTGTGTGTGTTTACATTCACTGATTACATTAAGAGGAAGTAAAAAGGAGAAAATGAACAGAAGACTGGTTGAATATAAAGACAATGACAATAAAACGAATACCATATATAAGGTACTAGAAATGAATTTCTATGAGGTGGTAGAAATTCTACAATAACCAACTAACTAACCAACTCCAAGTCGCTTGCTGATTTATGGTATCAGTGTTGGTATTGAAAGCAACAATTTGTCTCAAAGCAGCTTTACTGAATGTAAAGAAATATAGTAAAGGAAAAAAAATTCAAGTTTAATATTAGAATTATATTTAAATTTATTTGAATTTATCCTTAATGAGGTGACTTGCTTAGAAGGTAAAAGGAAAAAACCTTGAGACTTGAGAGGACTCAAAAGAAAAGCTCATCCTCATCTGGGGGACACCAAAGAGTGTGATTTACCATAAACACCATAGCGTGGGATTATAAATCATTATAAACACTGAGAGTGTGATTATAAATCATTATAAACACTGAGAGTGGGATTATAAATCATTATAAACACTGAGAGTGGGATTATAAATCATTATAAACACCATAGAGTGGGATTATAAATCATTATAAACACAGAGAGTGGGATTATAAATCATTATAAACACTGAGAGTGGGATTATAAATCATTATAAACACTGAGAGTGGGATTAGAAATCATTATAAACACCATAGAGTGGGATTATAAATCATTATAAACACAGAGAGTGGGATTATAAATCATTATAAACACTGAGAGTGGGATTATAAATCATTATAAACACAGAGAGTGGGATTATAAATCATTATAAACACCATAGAGTGGGATTATAAATCATTATAAACACCAGAGAGAGGGATTATAAATCATTATAAACACCAGAGAGAGGGATTATAAATCATTATAAACACAGAGAGTGGGATTATAAATCATTATAAACACTGAGAGTGGGATTATAAATCATTATAAACACCAGAGAGTGGGATTAGAAATCATTATAAATACCATAGAGTGTGATTATAAATCATTATGAACACTGAGAGTGGGATTAGAAATCATTATAAACACAGAGAGTGGGAAATTTTAAATTATTATAAACCAAGAGAGTGGGATTATAAATCATTATAAACACAGAGAGTGGGATTATAAATCATTATAAACACTGAGAGTGGGATTATAAATCATTATAAACACCAGAGAGTGGGATTATAAATCATTATAAACACTGAGAGTGGGATTATAAATCATTATAAACACCAGAAAATGGGATTAGAAATCATTATAAACACCAAGAGGGGGATTATAAATCATTATAAACACCATAGAGTGGGATTATAAATCATTATAAACACCATAGAGTGGGATTATAAATCATTATAAACACCAGAGAGTGGGATTATAAATCATTATAAACACCAGAGAGTGGGATTATAAATCATTATAAACAATTCAATTCAATTCAATTCAATTTTATTTGTATAGCGCTTTTAACAAAGAGCATTGTCTCAAAGCAGCTTTACAGAACATAAAAAAACAATAAACATACAAACAAACAGTCCTAGATGTTAGACAAAATTTTCCCTAGTGAGCGAGCCTGAGGTGACTCAGGCGACTGTGGCAAGGAAAAACTCCCTCAGATGGTATTAGGAAGAAACCTTGAGAGGAACCAGACTCAAAAGGGAACCCATCCTCATCTGGGTGACACACGGAGAGTGTGATATGAACAATGTCCTTTCTGCATTAGTTGTGTGATGCAGATACAGCATGTGTAGAATGTTATGTGTAAAATGTCCACATAGGGTTGGCAGTGCTGCTTTGAATACTCCAGTCCTCAGAAAGCAAAACCCCGGGCTGGAGCTGGTCCATCTCTGGATGCCACCGGAGCTGGCACAATCTCTGTGTGACTCGGGGTGGGTAGAAGAAGGGAAACAAATGGAAAGGGATTAGCGTAGCTGCTATCCATAATATTAGAGGCACTAGATGATGATGTGCATCTAATCGGATGTATTGGAGTACAAAGTTATGGGATGTATTAGGTGTATGCCTGGCTAAAGAGATATGTCTTTAGTCTACGTTTGAACTGGGAGACTGTGTCTGAGCCCCGAACACTGTCAGGAAGACGTTCCAAAGTTTAGGAGCTAAATATGAAAAAGCTCTACCCCCTTTTGTAGACTTTGATATTCTGGGAACTACCAGAAGCCCGGAGTTTCGAGATCTTAGGGAGCGTGATGGATTGTAATGTGTTAGAAGACTGGCTAGATACGTGGGAGCTAAACCATTTAGAGTCTTGTATGTAAGAAGTGCTAGTTTATAATCAATTCTAAACTTAACAGGTAGCCAGTGCAGGGATGATAATATTGGGGTTATATGGTCATACTTTCTTGACCTGGTAAGGACTCTAGCAGCTGCATTCTGGACTAACTGTAGCTTGTTTATTGAGGATGCAGGACAACCACCAAATAACGCATTACAATAGTCCAGTCTGGAGGTCATGAATGCGTGAACTAGCTTTTCTGCATCAGATACAGATAAAATGTTCCTAAGCTTGGCGATATTTCTGAGGTGGAAGAAGGCTATTTTTGTAATATCGGAAATATGTTTTTTAAAGGACAAACTGCTGTCTAATATTACACCCAGGTCTTTCACTGTAGAGCTATTAGTAAAGAACATCCTTCTAAGTACAGGTTGAATTGTGAGAGCTTCTGTGTACTGGTTTTTGGACCAATCAGTAATATCTCCGTTTATCAGGATTTAGTAATAGAAAATTATCAGTCATCCAGTCTTTAATATCTTTAACGCACTCTGTTAATCTAGACAGTTTAGATATTTCATCTGGTTTTGATGAGATATATAACTGTGTATCGTCAGCGTAACAATGGAAACTAATCCCATGCCTTCTAATGATGTTGCCAAAGGGGAAGCATGTATATTGAGAAAAGCAGAGGTCCTAAAACTGAACCTTGTGGGACCCCATATTTCACTGGCATTACACTGGACATTTCTCCATTTAAATCTACAAATGGTATCGATCAGACAGGTAGGATCTGAACCATTTTAATGCCTGTCCCTGAATACCTATGTGATTTTGTAAGCGGTCTATGAGAATGTTATGATCTAAAGTGTCGAATGCAGCACTAAGATCAAGTAAAACTAATATTGAGATGCAGCCTTGGTCCGAAGCTAAAAACAGGTCATTTGTGATCTTAACTAGTGCAGTTTCTGTGCTATGATGGGGCCTGAAACCTGACTGAAATTCTTCAAGGATATTGTTTTCCTGTAAGAAGGAGCATAATTGAGTAGACACAACCTTTTCTAATATTTTAGATATAAAGGGAAGGTTTGAAATCGGTCTGTAATTTAATAAGTCATTAGGGTCTAGTTTAGGTTTCTTAAGAAGAGGCTTAACAACTGCCAGCTTGAAAGGTTTAGGGACGTGACCTAAATATAAGGAGGAATTAATAATGTTGAGGAGAGGCTCTCCAGCTGTGTGTATCACTTCTTTCAGTAATCTAGTTGGAATTGGATCTAACAAACATGTTGTTGAATTAGCCGTGGTGATAAGTTTATACAGCTCTTCCTGCCCTATACCTGTAAAGCATTGTAGCTTTGAATGTGGAGCTTTAGGTTGGACTAGATTACCGGATGCTGTCAAAGGTTGAACATCCATTATTTTATTCCTGATACTATCGATTTTGTCGGTGAAAAAGTTCATAAAGTCCTCACTATTAAGCTGTGATGGAGTACTCTCTTCAGATATCTGATGTTTTGTCAGTCTAGCCACTGTACTAAATAAGAATCTGGGATTGTTTTGGTTTATTTCTATAAGTTTGCTCAAATGCTCAGCCCTAGCAGCTTTTAGAGCCTGTCTATAGTTAGACATACTGTCTTTATACGCAATTCTAAAGACTTCTAATTTAGTTTTTCTCCATTTTCGCTCTAGGTTACGGGTTGCTCTCTTGAGGGCGTGAGTGTGACTATTGTACCATGGTGCAGATGTTTTATCTCTGACCCTTTTTAATCGGATGGGAGCAACAGTGTCTAGTGTGCTGGTGAAAATAGTGCCTATGCTGTTAGTTAATTCATCTAAGTCATCTGTATTTAGGGTCTGGTGAGAAGTTGAGACAGATCCGGTAGATTACTTGTGAATCTGTCTTTAGTGGTCGGGATAATAGTTCTACCGAGTCGATAACGAGGGGAGACGTGTCTAATATGTTCTACAGGTAGAGTGTACACTAAGAGGTGATGGTCTGTGATATCATCACTTTGAGGTAAAACAGCTATATCAGTGACATCTGTTCCATGTGATATAACTAAATCTAGTGTATGGTTAAAACGATGAGTTGGTCTAGTAATGTTTTGTTTAACCCCAAAAGAATTTAATAAATCCATAAATGCGAGTCCTAAGGCATCATTGGAATCGTCTACATGAATGTTAAAGTCTCCTACAATCAACACTTTGTCATAATTAATCAGTAGGTCTGAGAGTAAATGTGCAAACTCTTTAAGAAAATCGGCGTAGGGCCCCGGGGGTCTATATACGGTGGCCAGCGCAAGATATAGTAGGGATTTTTTATTCATGTCTGTAAGTGTAACATTAAGGACAAGCGCTTCGAATGAGTTAAACCTGGGTCCTGTTTTTTGAGTAACGTTAAGAGAGTTGCTATAAATAGTTGCAACACCACCTCCACGACCAGTCTGACGGGGCTCATGCTTATAGCAAAAGCCTGACGGAGTGGACTCATTCAGACTAATGAATTCATTTGGCCTAAGCCAGGTTTCAGTAAGGCAGAGTGTATCAAAACTATAATCTGAGATCATTTCATTAACAATAAGTGCTTTCTGTGCAAGGGATCTAATGTTGAGAAGCCCAAACTTTAGAAATTGTTTTTCTTTAATTATTTGGTGTTTTTCAGGTATAACTGTGATTAGATTATTTCGAGGGCTATAAATGAATTTATTCTTTGATCTCACTATTCGGGGAACAGACACAGTCTCTATAAAATGAGCTATATGTGCACTCGTATCAATCTGGTGAGCTGAGCAGTAGCTATCATAATTGTAATTGTAATCTGAGGTATGGCTTACCAGTCAGATGGTGCGTAGTGTCCTGGGGATGTTGTCTGAGAGGACTGCTGCTCCAACTCTGCTTGGGTGCAGGCCATCAGGACGGTAGAACCTAGGACGCTCCCCGAAAAGATTCCAGTATCAACAAAAGGTAATTTCTGATCTTGACACCATGACTGTAACCATTCATTAAAAGCAAATAGTCTACTGAACCTCTCGATTCCTCGCTGGAACGTGGGAAGTGGCCCTGACACGATGATCCTCGTCGTGGGCGATGTGGTGCGTACCAGCTCCACCAGGCTCCTGAAGTCCTTCTTCAGGATCTCCGTCTGCCTCAGCCTGATGTCGTTCGTGCCAGCATGGAGGACCACAGCTCCGATGTTCTTCTTCAGGATTGCGGGTACCTGTGCAGAGACATCGAGAACACGAGCACCAGGAAGACAGCGAGTGTGCACCTTACCTTTAGCCCAGTAGCACGGACGTGCCGAACGATGGAGTCTCCGATGATCACGTGTCGCACTCCGTCTCGCGAAGGGGAGCGAAGCGGTTCTGGGTCGGGATCTCGAAGACGGGTGGCGGCGGAGGGGGAGAGGTCCTCGCCCGGGGCTTGGCTCGCGTCTTCCGCTGCTGCTGCATCCAGGCTGCGTGGTACCCCGGCGCCGGAGTGAACGAAACCTGGGCGGGCCGCGTCCTTGCGCTGGGCCTGGGCAGAGAAGCACACGGAGTTGAGGTTGTGGGAGTGATTGTTTCACGCCGTGAATTTACCTGGGACAGGTGAGCGTCAGTCCGGGACGATTCCAACGCGGCTTTCCGCTGTCGCAGCTGGGCCTGCTTCACCTGTAGGTCGCGAATCTGCTTCTCCACGGCCTCCAGCTCCAAATCCACCAAGTGCAGCTCGAAAGAGTCCTCACCTGCACTCAAAGGCAGACACACAACAGACATAATGTTTAGTTGTAGTAATAAACAGAGATAACCGGTGTGAAAAAGTAAACAAACTTGTGGTAGCCGGGCTAGCGAATTAGCAATGCTATTAAGCTAACCCGCTATTGGCGAGTGTTTTGGAAAACAAATAAAACTAGCGATATAAAACGCGTTTGGAGTGAGAATATTATAGGATACTATAGGTACTGTAAAAGTTAGAATATAGGACTGAATTTAAGATACAAATTAAGATAAAGATAAAAGATTAAGATAAAATTTAAGATACAAATCGCGAAAATTGTAGGTCAGCTCGGCGGGGCTCGGAAAAACACGTCTCGTCTCGCTACACCATAGAGTGGGATTATAAATCATTATAAACACCAGAGAGTGAGATTAGAAATCATTATAAACACTGAGAGTGGAATTATAAATCATTATAAACACTGAGAGTGGGATTATAAATCATTATAAACACTGTTTAATGGCGGGCCGCCAGAGGCGGAAGTGGCCGGGTCCATTCGCCGAGCTGGCGATAGGGGGAGAGCAGTAATTGTAGTTGGGGACGAGCGGAAAGTCGGCAACGGGGAAGCAATAAACCGAGCTATATAATCCAATAGGGTAAATCCAAAAGCAAAAGTAAACACACAGTCCGAGGTCGATAATCCAAAGCAGGAGTTGTCAGAGGTAATCTGAAAGAAGCAACGAAACACAAAACAGGTCATACACGAAAGACAGTCCAGGGTAGCACAATGCAAATGCTCAGTAAATTCTATGAGAAAACAATACCTCGTGACGAGCAGGAAGTGCGCAGCCGTATTTAAGCCCGCTGTGAACCGGAAGTGGCTCAAAACACAGGCAAGGGCTCCCTCTCGCGGTCGGTTCTCAGGTGGGTCATGACAGACCCCCCCCCCCCCCCCTCTAGGAACACCTCCTGGGGTTCTATGCCGGGGACGCCCCCCTATTCAGCGAAGAATCTAGGATGTCGGCGGCGTTCACCCATGACCGTTTCTCGAGACCGTACCCCTCCCAGTCCACGAGGTACTGCAGGCGTGACCGCACCTGTCTGGAGTCCAGAAGAGATCGCACCTAGTATGCAGGCGACCCCTTAATGTCTAGGGGCGGCGGTGGATCCTCACCGGCCACAGGTTCCCCAGCGGAAGAGTGCGCTGGCTTGAGGAGGGATACGTGGAAGGTGCGGCATATGCAATACAATGCCGGGAGCCAAAGACAATACGCCACCGGGTTTACCTGGCGGATGATTTCAAACGGGCTGATGAATTTGGGGCTGAGCTTCCGGCAGGGTAGCTTGAGGCGGAGGTTCCGGGTAGATAGCCACACCCTCTGCCCTACTTGATAGGAAGGGTGTGGGCGACGATGTCGGTCGGCTTGGATCCTCTGCCTCCTTACTGCCCTTTGCAGTCACACATGGGCCCGCTCCCAGACCTCCTGACTCAGCCTGTACCACTCCTCCACTGCCGGGACATCGGAGGGTTCCCCCGACCAAGGGAACAGAGGTGACTGATACTCCAGCATGCACTGGAACGGTGTCAGGCCTGTGGAGGAGTGAGTGAGGGAGTTCTGGGCGTACTTGGCCCATGGTAGGAACTCACTAAAACCATTGCTGCTCCCTGCTGCAGTAGGTCCTGAGGAACTTCCCGATCTCCTGATTGAGGTGCTCTGCCTGCCTGTTAGACTGGGGATGGTGGCTCAAACTCAGGCTAACCCCTATGTTCAACCGTGCACACAGCGAACACCACACCTGAGAGGTGAACTGCGGACCCCGATCTGATACAATGTCCTCGGGTAGGCCAAAGTTCCGGAACACATGGCAGAACATAGCCTCCGCTGTCTGCATGGCCTTGGGTAGTCCCTTGAGGGGAACCAGCTTACACCCCTTCGAAAATCGGTCCACTACCACCATTACTGCCGTAAAGCCCCCCGAGTCCGGTAAATCTGTAAGGAAGTCCACAGATAGATGCGACCAGGGACGTCTGGGAACCGGGAGTGGCACCAACAGACCCTCTGGATGCTGATGGCTGGTCCGCCTGTGCACAAGTGGAGCATTGCCAAAAGTACCCCTCCACATCCGAGCCCAAGGAGGGCCACCAAAACCGGCGGCTGACGAGCTTAGTTGATTGGCGGGTTCCTGGGTGTCCCGAGCTGGGCGCCTCGTGCATCCACTGCATTACCTGCAACCGGAACTGCTGTGGCACAAAGAGCTTGTGTGGCGGGCAGCCAGCGGGGGCCGGCACGTCGGCATGGGCCTGCCGAATCTCCTCAACAAGGTCTCACTGTACCAGCGCTAGCACGGCGGTTGCCGGCAGGATGAGGTCGGGCTGTCCTGATTTGTTGGCCACCTCAAACAGCCTGAGCAGGGTGTCTGCCTTGCCATTCTTGGACCCGGGGCGGTAGGACACCGTGAATTGGAAGCAGGTGAAGAACAGGGCCTGTCTGGGGTTCAGGCATTTGGCTCCGTGTAGATACTCCAGGTTGCGGTGATCGATCAGGACCTGGAACGGGTAACGCGCTCCCTCCAGCCAGTGGCGCCACTCCTCCAGCGCTGCCTTGATCGCCAACAACTCTCGGTTGCCCACATCGTAATTGGTCTCAGCGGCCGTGAGCTTCCGGGAGTAGAAGGCACAGGGGTGAAGCTTCCCGGGGTCGCCATGTCGCTGGGAGAGCACCGCCCCGAGCCCACTGCTGGAGGCATCTACCTCCACCATGAACGGACAGTCGGGATCAGGGTCCCGCAGGATGGGAGCCATGGTAAAACAGTCTTTGAGCTGTTGGAAGGCCTCCCGAGCCTGGTCCATCCAAGTCAGTCTCTTAGGTTTCCCCCTTAGTAATGACGTCAGAGGGGCGGCCACCGAACTGTAGTTCCGGATAAACCTCCGGTAGAAGTTCGCGAAGCCCAGAAACCACTGCAGCTCCCATATCGTAGCAGGTGCAGGCCACTCAGTCACTGCCCGAACCTTGCCCACGTCCATCTCCACTCCCTGGCGGGAGATCACTTACCCCAGGAAGGTCACCGTAGCCCGGTGGACCTCGCACTTCTCCAGTTTCACATACAAGTAATGCCGCTGCAGCCTGGCGAGCACCTCCCGGACCTGACGTACGTGGTCCTCCATAGAGGCAGAATACACCAGTATGTTGTTGATATACGCGATGACACCCCTCCCTAGGAGATCCTGAAAGACCCCATTGATAAGGGCCTGGAACACTGTGGGGGCATTGGTGAGGCCGAAGGGGATCACGCAGTACTCGTAGTGACCGTGCGTCGTGTGCAACGCGGTCTTCCACTTCTCGCCCTCACGGATACGCACCAGGTTGTAGGCACTCCGGAGGTCCAACTTGGTAAACAACCCTGCCCCTCTCAGCTGTTCCAGCACCGCAGGTACCAGAGGCAGGGGGTAAGGGTACCGAATGGTGATAGCGTTCAGACCCCGGTAGTCAATACACGGTCGTAGGCCCCCATCCTTCTTGCCAACGAAGAAGAACCCTGCGGCCGCTGGTGACATGGACGGACGAATATGGCCCACTGCCAGGGCTCCCTCAATGTAGTCCTCCATTGCTTTGGACTCCGGAAGCGACAGGGGGTAGATCCGACCCTTGGGGAGAGAGGTGTTTGGCAGCAGGTCGATGGCACAGTCCCAGGCCTGATGTGCTGGTAGGCGAGCTGCCCTCTCCTCACTAAAAACCCTCCAGAAGTCCGCGTATGGCTGTGGGAGGTGTCCGTGCACAACGGAGGTTGCCTCCTCAATGCAGGAAGTCCAGCAGGGCCTGGACACTGGGTCCCTTAGACACTCCCTTAGGCAGGTGGGTGATCAGTGTGCCAGTTCTCCCGTACGCCAGGAGATTAGGGGGTCGTGGCGTCTTAGCCACGGGAAGCCCAGAATCACAAGGTTTGCCGGGGAGGAGGTAACATAAAACGCCAGCCGTTTGTGATGAAAGAGGCCCACCTGGAACCCCAGCAGCTCAGTCTGGCATTTAAGGTAGCCCTCCCCAATTGGCTGACTGTCGATGGCCGTAATCCGTAAAGATGGTACACAGGGGGAGGTGGGGATCCCAAGCTCCTCCACCAATGCCCTGTCAATAAGGTTTACGGCCGTTCCAGAGTCGATCAGTGCTGGAACACAAACACAGCAATCAGAGAAATGTAGAGACACTGGCACAGAGAGACTAAAAAATAGGGAACGACCACCCACCTGGGTAGATGAAGGCCTCTTTGGGCACCGAGAACTCAGGTGACCAGAGGACCTGCAGTTGTAGCACCGCCTCATCTGTCTGCGAGGTCGGCATTCCTGCTCCACCAACCTAGACCTCCCCAGCTGCATGGGTTCAGGATCCCTCTCCCCTCGACCTGGGTAGTCCATATGCATATGAGGACGAGCGGCAGCTGAGACTGAGGTCCTGGCCCGATGCTGGCATCGCAGATTGTCCAGCCAGATGGCTGTGGCCATGAACTGGGATAGTGAGGTGGCCTCCATGTGACATGCAAGTTCAGTCTGTTCAGGGTTTAAGGCAGCGTGAAACATGGCCCATAGCGCTGCGTCGTTCCATCCTGACTGAGACGCTCGGGTGCGGAACCGGATGGCATAGTCGGCAGCGGCCTCAGAGCCCTGACGTAACTCCATAAGCTGAACTGAAATGTCCTTACCGCCCGCAGGGTGTTCAAAAATCTCACGTATCATACCCACAAAGTATGAAAAGGATGATCGCACCTGAGGGTCGGCATCCCAAACAGCTGAGACCCACTCGAGGGCCCTACACGACAGCAGCGAGAGCAAAAATGAACATTTAGTCCCCTCCTCATGGTACATCCCCGGCTGGTGTGAGAAAAATACCTCGCACTGCCGCAAAAACCCGCGACAGCGGTCCGCAGACCCATCAAACTTCTCTGGCATAGCCAGCCGGGGAGACTCACCACGTGTTAGTGGCGCATCTCGCGGTGCGGCGGTGCTCGCACTGCACAGTTGGTCATGCAGCACCTCCACCTGATCTTGGTAGGAGCGTATGACCACTCCTTGCCGCACGATAATCTCGTGCAGCTCCGCTGGATCCGTGATCGGCGAGGTATACTGTAACGGCGGGCCGCCGGAGGCAGAAGTGGCCGGATCCATTTGCCGAGCTGGCCATAGGGGGAGAGCAGTAACCGTAGTCGGGGACGAGCGGAAAGTCAGCAACAGGGAAGCAATAAACCGAGCTATATAATCCAATAGGGTAAATCCAAAAGCGAAAGTAAACACACAGTCCGAGGTCGATAATCCAAAGCAGGGGTTGTCAGAGGTAATCCGAAAGAAGCAACGAAACACAAAACAGGTCATACACGAAAGACAGTCCAGGGTAGCACAATGCAAATGCTCAGTAAGTTCCATGAGAAAACAATACCTCGCGACGAGCAGGAAATGCACAGCCGTATTTAAGCTCGCCGTGAACCGGAAGTGGCTCAAAACACAGGCGAGGGCTCCCTCTCGCGGTTGGTTCTCAGGTGGGTCATGACACACTGAGAGTGGGATTATAAATCATTATAAACACCATGCAGTGGGATTATAAATCATTCTAAACACAGAGAGTGAGATTATAAATCATTATAAACACTGAGAGTGGGATTATAAATCATTCTAAACACCATGCAGTGAGATTATAAATCATTATAAACACAGAGAGTGGGATTATAAATCATTATAAACACTGAGAGTGGGATTATAAATCATTCTAAACACCATGGAGTGGGATTATAAATCATTATAAACACAGAGAGTGGGATTATAAATCATTATAAACACAGAGAGTGGGATTATAAATCATTATAAACACAGAGAGTTGTCACAACACGCTGCTACCGTTGATGGTGATGATGAGCTGATGCAGCCGGTGTAGAGGAATCAGACCCAACGCGGAGTTAGACGGCGGACAGGGGTTTTATTAAACAAAGGAACATAGAGCACACAGACATAACACAAAGACGAAGACTGGCAAAATAACGATGACAGACAGCCACTATAAATAAGGAACATAATCACAGACACATTAGACACGCTACCGTTGATGGTGATGATGAGCTGATGCAGCCGGTGTAGAAGAATCAGACCCAACATGGAGATAGGCGGCGGACAGGGGTTTTATTAAACAAAAAGACATAGAAGCACACGGACGCAACACAAAGACGAGGACTGGCAAAGTAATGCGGACAGACGGCCACTATAAATAAGGAACATAATCACAGACACATTAGGAACAGGTGACAGGCATGAACACATTAGGGAAAGGCGTGGCTAAAACAAACACATGACTAAATACACAAAACCCCTGCTGAAGGCTCCCTAGTGGTCCATCGGGGGCACTTGCCCCCCGTAACATATAAACACAGAGAGTGGGATTATAAATCATTATAAACACCATGGAGTGGGATTATAAATCATTATAAACACCATGGAGTGGGATTATAAATCATTATAAACACCATAGAGTGGGATTATAAATCATTATAAACACTGAGAGTGGGATTATAAATCATTATAAACACCATAGAGTGGGATTATAAATCATTATAAACACAGAGAGTAGGATTATAAATCATTATAAACACTGAGAGTGGGATTATAAATCATTATAAACACTGAGAGTGGGATTATAAATCATTATAAACACTGAGAGTGGGATTATAAATCATTATAAACACAGAGAGTGGGATTATAAATCATTATAAACACAGAGAGTGGGATTATAAATCATTATAAACACAGAGAGTGGGATTATAAATCATTATAAACACAGAGAGTGGGATTATAAATCATTATAAACACTGAGAGTGGGATTATAAATCATTATAAACACCATGGAGTAGGATTATAAATCATTATAAACACCATGGAGTGGGATTATAAATCATTATAAACACCATGGAGTGGGATTATAAATCATTATAAACACTGAGAGTGGGATTATAAATCATTATAAACACCATAGAGTGGGATTATAAATCATTATAAACACAGAGAGTGGGATTATAAATCATTATAAACACAGAGAGTGGGATTATAAATCATTATAAACACAGAGAGTGGGATTATAAATCATTATAAACACTGAGAGTGGGATTATAAATCATTATAAACACAGAGAGTGGGATTATAAATCATTATGTACACTGAGAGTGGGATTATAAATCATTATGTACACTGAGAGTGGGATTATAAATCATTATAAACACAGAGAGTGGGATTATAAATCATTATAAACACAGAGAGTGGGATTATAAATCATTATAAACACAGAGAGTAAGATTATAAATCATTAGAATGTCACAAAATGCTGAGCTGAGCTGAGTTGACGGAAGCACGCTGTTCGTGCCGGTGTAGAGGAATCAGACCCAACGCGGAGACAGACGGCAGACAGGGGTTTGATTAAACAAAAGGACACAGAAGCACACGGACGTTACACAAAGACGAGGACTGGCAAAGTAATGCAGACAGACGGCCACTATAAATAAGGAACATAATCACAGACACATTAGGAACAGGTGAACACAGGCATGAACACATTAAAGAAAGGCGTGGCTAAAACAAACACATGACTAAATACACAAAATCCCTGCTGAAGGCCCCCTAGTGGTCCATCGGGGACACTTGCCCCCATAACAGTACCTCCCCCCCTACGGCGCGACTCCTGACGCGCCAACCCCTCCCCCAAGTCCGGAAAAACCTTCGGTCCAGGGAAACCCGGAGAGGAGCAAAGAACACGGAGAGGCAACAAGGGGGGGAGCGAGGAGCAAGGCGAAGCAAGTGGGGGGAGCGAGGAGCAAGGCGAGGTAGGTGACGGGAGCGAGGAACACGGTGAGGTGAGTGGGAGGAGCAAGGAGCAAGGCGAGGCAAGTGGGGGGAGCGACGGGCACGACGGTAAGGCCAGAGGGTCCCAAACAACGTCCACAGCCGAGCAGAAGCGTCGAGCGACATCCACCGCCGAGCAGGAGGGCCGAGCGACATCTACCGCCGAGCAGCAGCACCAAGCAACGTCTCCTGACGCGTAGTCGAGCTGAGCAACGACCTCAGCCCGGCTGGGCCGAAAACCCCCAAAGGGAGGGAGGGAGGGAGGTGTGGCCGGAGATCTCCTCCGCCGATGAGGAGTGAGGCGGAGCAAGTCCCGGCGAAGACGAAGACGAAGAAGGTCCGATTGGGGCCATCCTCCGCCGACGGAAGTGAGGCGGCGTCCTGTACAGAAGAAGAACAGAAGAAGAATAGGAGAAGAGGGACGCCCCCCACAGGGAACAGAGGCGGAGCGATGTACCCATACTTGAAGAAAAAAAAATAAAAAATTCCAAACTGGAAACCTCACCGGAACAGGGAAACAGGTTCATAGGGATGAAAGGAAAAAAATTTCACTCCAGAAAAAATATTAACTCAAAAAACAGAAGCGAGGGCAGCCGGTACTCCACTCCACTAACGGAAGTGAGGTAATACCCTCCACGGAGAACCGGAAGTGGAGCCGTATTCCTCCCAGGGAAAAAAGCGGAGTGAGTACCGGCGAAAAAGGAAAAAAAGGCAGGTTAAAAACATCTTTCCGCTGCGAAGGGGAACAGACGCAGAAAGATGTGCCGGAGAAAAAAAAAATCCAAGACGGGTGCATTCTAGGGAGAGCAGGAAGAAAGGAAGCCTCGCATACCTCGCGCCGCGTTGGGTCTGTACGGTTTAGGCCAGTCCTTCTGTCACAAACTGCTGCTGAGCTGAGTTGACGGAAGCACGCTGTTCGTGCAGGAGTAGAAGAATCAGACCCAACATGGAGATAGGCGGCGGACAGGGGTTTTATTAAACAAAAAGACATAGAAGCACACGGACGCAACACAAAGACGAGGACTGGCAAAGTAATGCGGACAGACGGCCACTATAAATAAGGAACATAATCACAGACACATTAGGAACAGGTGACAGGCATGAACACATTAGGGAAAGGCGTGGCTAAAACAAACACATGACTAAATACACAAAACCCCTGCTGAAGGCTCCCTAGTGGTCCATCGGGGGCACTTGCCCCCCGTAACATATAAACACAGAGAGTGGGATTATAAATCATTATAAACACCATGGAGTGGGATTATAAATCATTATAAACACCATGGAGTGGGATTATAAATCATTATAAACACCATAGAGTGGGATTATAAATCATTATAAACACTGAGAGTGGGATTATAAATCATTATAAACACCATAGAGTGGGATTATAAATCATTATAAACACAGAGAGTAGGATTATAAATCATTATAAACACTGAGAGTGGGATTATAAATCATTATAAACACTGAGAGTGGGATTATAAATCATTATAAACACAGAGAGTGGGATTATAAATCATTATAAACACTGAGAGTGGGATTATAAATCATTATAAACACAGAGAGTGGGATTATAAATCATTATAAACACTGAGAGTGGGATTATAAATCATTATAAACACTGAGAGTGGGATTATAAATCATTATAAACACTGAGAGTGGGATTATAAATCATTATAAACACAGAGAGTGGGATTATAAATCATTATAAGCACAGAGAGTGGGATTATAAATCATTATAAGCACCATATAGTGGGATTACATCTTCAGTGTGCTTTAACTCTTCATTTGAATCTGTTCCCATCTGGTAAGGTAAGATTCCGACTTTTGTGTACGATTTGTTTAACGTGGTTGGTTCTAGAGTTGTTATTTGAACTGTTATTGTATAGCTTGTTGACCTTTGCTTCCTAGTTGTCTCGGGTGATTAATCAAGAATAGTTTCGGTCTCCCTTAGGGTGTGAATTGTAGGCAGGGCTAACTAATTTATATTGAAGGTTCTCCGCTACAGACACAAGTATCTGTAGCGGTTTGCAGTTTGCCTTGTCAATACCTGTTACTCACTTAAATAGTAAGTATATTGTCATTTTTTCTCGTTCTTTCATCCTTAGTCTCACTTTTCATACTTTGACAAGACCACAGACATGTGCCTCAAACCCATTTCTGTTGTTACCTCTTACAGATGCAGGCATTCTCATCCACGAAGCAGAGGTCATGTTTCTAGAAACCTCATCTACCCTCCCTTGTTGTCTCAGTCTCAAACAGTGGTGGTAGGTGGGCTCTGGAACTGCCAGTCTGCTATAAGGAAGGCTGACTTCATCTCAGCTTTAGCCTCCCACTATTCCTTTGATTTTCTGGCACTAACTGAGACCTGGATACCACCACAGAACACTGCTACACCGGCTGCTCTATCCTCTGCCTATACTTTCTCTCACTCACCACGAGAATCAGGCAGGGGTGGTGGTACAGGTCTGCTGTTGTCACAGAGATGGTGTACCTCACCTCTCCCCTTGTCTCATCTAACCATCTCTTCTTTTGAATTCCATGCAGTTTCAGTTACCTCTCCAATCAACCTCTTCATCATTGTCATCTACCGCCCCCCTGGTCCCCTAGGTAACTTCTTGGATGAAATGGACACACTCCTCAGTGTCTTCCCTTCTGACAGCACCCCTCTGACAGTCCTTGGAGACTTCAACCTCCCATCTGACAAGCTTCACTCTTCTGGCCTTCTGGCTCTTCTGAATTCATTCTCCTTGTCCTTCAACAGCTGCCTTCCCACACATAAGGAAGGAAACGTCCTGGATCTAGTCTTCACTCATCCTTCTCCAGCTACAGACATGACTGTTACCCCACTTCATATCTCCGATCATCACCTGGTATCCTTCTCTATCACTCTCCCTGTTCTGCCTAAACGTAACCCCCAGCACCTCTCTCTCACCCGCCGAAACCTCCACTCTATCTCTCCTTCCTCTGTAGCTTCCTGCACTCTTTCATCACTTCCTGACCATGAATCCTTCTCCTCCCTTCCCCTGGACTCAGCTACTGACACTTTGCTTTCCTCCCTTTCCTCAACCATGGACTTTCTCTGCCCTTTGTCTACTATACGCAGGAAGAATTCTTCTCCTGCTCCTTGGTTGTCAGACGTGCTTCGCAACAATCGGAGAGAACTACGATCAGCAACGAGGAAGTGGAAGAAATCTAAACTTGACACAGACCTCACCTCTTATCGCACGCTCCTGTCCAAATTCTCCTTGGACGTGACTTCTGCCAAGACCTCCTTCTACAAGGAAAAGCTTGAAACTTCGGCACAAGATCCCCGAAAGCTCCACAACATCTTCTCGTCACTACTCAACCCTCCGGCTCCACCTTCTCCATCCTAGCTGACCGCCGAAGATTTTGCCTCTTTTTACACAGAGAAGATTGAGAGGATCTGCCAGACCTTCACGTCTCTCCCAACTTCACCTACATCACACAATCAGCACTCCGCTACTCCTTCACTGACGCAGCTCTCAACTGTAGCAGCAGAAGAGGTTTTGCAAATTACCCGGTCCTGCAATACTACCACCTGCCCACTGGATCCAATCCCTTCAGCTATGCTCCAGGCCATCTCACCTGACCTCCTACCCTTTATCACCACAGTCATCAATGGATCCTTAACGTCTGGTCACGTTCCAACTGCCTTTAAGAAAGCCAGGGTCATCCCCATCCTGAAGAAACCTGCTCTGGACCCCTCAGACATCAGCAACTACAGACCGGTATCACTTCTCTCATTCCTTTCAAAAATTCTTGAACGTGTTGTTTGTAATCAGCTGTCTGACTATCTCATGCAGAATAACCTCCATGACCCCAACCAGTCTGGCTTCAAAGCAGCACATTCCACTGAGACTGCCCTTTTGGCAGTCACTGAGAAACTACATGCTGCTAGATCAGCCAAACTGTCATCGGTCCTCATCCTCCTCGACCTGTCTGCAGCATTTGACACAGTAAACCACAAGACTCTCTTGTCCACCCTCAGGAGTCTTGGAATTTGTGGAACAGCATGGGAATGGTTTGCTTCCTACCTGGATGGTCGCTCATATCAGGTAACATGGAAGGGATTGACATCTGCTCCACGCAGACTCTCTACTGGTGTCTCGCAAGGCTCAGTGCTTGGTCCTCTTCTTTTCTCCCTCTATACTCACTCTCTTGGCAAAGTTATATCCTCACATGGCTTTTCATACCACTGCTATGCCGATGACACACAACTTATCTTCTCCTTCCCTCCCTCAGATACCACGGCTTCTGCTCGGATCTCAGCGTGTCTGGTGGACATTTCATCTTGGATGACTGCCCATCAGCTGAAACTCAATCCCAGCAAAACCGAGCTGCTGATAATTCCAGGTGATCCATCCCCAGCCCAAGACCTCGCGATATCTCTGAGCAACTCCATGATTTCCCCTACAGCCTCTGCTCGCAACCTTGGGGTAACCATGGACAATCAACTATCCTTTTCTTCCCATGTCACTAATGTGACACGCTCATGTCGGTTTCTTCTGTACAACATCAGAAGGATTCGGCCATTTCTATCCACACAGGCTACTCAGGTGCTTGTTCAATCTCTGGTCATCTCGAGATTGGACTACTGCAACTCTCTTCTGGCAGGTCTACCTCTGAACGCAATTCGCCCACTGCAAATGATCCAAAATGCAGCTGCACGACTTGTTTTCAACCTGCCCAAGTTCTCCCACACCACCCCACTGCTGCGTTCCCTCCACTGGCTTCCGGTAGCTGCACGCATCAGATTCAAAACACTAATGCTTGCCTACAAAGCCAAGAATGGACCAGCGCCATCTTACCTCAAAGCTCTCGTCACTTCTCGCACTGCACCTCGCTGACTCAGATCCACTAGCACTGCTCGACTGGTCCCACCATCTCTCAGGGAAAAAGGTAGGTATACATCTAGACTCTTCTCTGTTCTGGCACCAAGGTGGTGGAACGAACTTCCCCTAGGTATCCGTACGGCCGAGTCTCTGACTGTCTTCAAACGGCAACTGAAGACTTACCTCTTCCTGAAGAACTTACACTAGCTCTTATTTTTCCAGTTTACGTAATATGTTGCAAAAAAAAAACAAAAAAAAACAACAACTCAGTGTTAGGCTAATGGTATCCCAAGTTGTGTCTTATTGAACCAGTGTTAATGTATTCAGTGAGTGAGAACTAAAGCACTTTTGTACGTCGCTCTGGATAAGAGCGTCTGCCAAATGCCAGAAATGTAAATGTAAATGGATTATAAATTAGAATCCCAGAATCAGAGAAGAAACTAGCACCCTGGTACAATGACCACACACGAGCTTTAAAACAATCAGCTAGGAAACTAGAGCGTAAATGGCGTCAAACTAAATTGGCAGTGTTTCAGTTAGCGTGGAAGGAAAGCCTTCTGAGCTACAAAAATTCTCTTAGTACTGCTAGATCAGCGTACCTCTCTGCCCTAATCGAAGATAACAAAAACAATCCTAAATTTTTATTTAGTACTGTAGCAAAACTAACTAGGAGTAAAACCACTGTAGAAAAACACACACCTTCTTTATGCAGCAGCAATGACTTCATTAATTTTTTCAATAGAAAGATTGATATCAGGCAAAAAATTCAGACTATTCATTTAAAACCAAATTATTTGGTAGATAATCCTTTAGATAATATAACTATTTCTGATCAGAGCTTATCATGCTTTACTCTAAAAAGAGCCTGATCTAGTTTCCCTAATTTCATCTTCAAAACTTTCAACCTGCATTCTAGATCCTTTACCCACATCTTTCCTTAAACAGATATTACCAGTAGCTACTGAACCCCTTCTAAAAACGATAAATTCTTCCCTTAGCACTGGCTATGTGCCTAAATCATTTAAGCTAGCGGTTATCAAACCCCTGATTAAAAAACCGTACCTCGACCCCTGTCTGCTGTCCAACTATAGGCCAATATCAAACCTGCCCTTTATCTCCAAGATCCTAGAAAAGGTTGTAGCACAGCAGTTATGTTCAGACCTACATAGGAATAACATTCATGAAATGTATCAGTCAGGATTTAGGGCTCATCATAGCACAGAGACAGCACTGGTTAAACTGGTAAATGACCTTTTACTGACCTCTGATCAGGGTTGTGTCTCCATACTGGTGTTACTCGATCTTAGTGCAGATTTTGACACCATTGACCACACCATTGTACAGACTATACTACTTGATAGGCTAGAACATGTTGTTGGTGTTAAAGGAACAGCCCTCTCCTGGCTCAGGTCTTATTTGACAGATCGTTATCAGTTTGTAGATCTAGATGGTGACTTTTCTATGCATGCTAAGGCTATGTTCGGTGTTCCACAAGGTTCTGTCTTAGGCCCACTGCTTTTCTCCTTATATATGCTACCCCTTGGTGCAATTATTCGTAACATGGTATTAGCTTCCACTGTTATGCGGATGACACACAGCTGTATGTTTCAGCTAAGTCAGATGAGAGACACCAGCTTATTAAGATTGAAGAATGTATAAAGGACATTAGACAGTGGACGGTCACTAACTTCCTCCTGCTTAACTCTGACAGACAGAGGTGCTTGTACTAGGACCACATGCAGCTAGAAGTAAGCTTTCTGATTACAGAGGAACTGTGGATGGTCTTTCTGTTTCATCTCGTCCAGCAGTAAAAGATCTTGGTGTGATTATTGACTCTGGGCTTTCGTTTGAAGCTCATGTAGATAATATCACTAGAGTAGCCTTCTTCCATCTCAGAAATATTGCTAAGATAAGAAATATGATGTCACTTCATGATGCAGAAAAACTAGTTCATGCTTTTGTTAGCTCTAGGTTGGATTATTGTAATGCCTTACTGTCTGGATGTTCCAGTAGGAGCATGAACAAGCTCCAGTTAGTCCAGAACGCAGCAGCTAGAGTCCTAACTAGAACCAGAAGATATGAACACATCACTCCTATCTTAGCAACACTACACTGACCCCAAGTCAAATTCCACATTGATTATAAAATACTGTTACTGACCTATAAAGCACTAAATGGTCTCGCGCTACAGTGCCTGAGTGACCTTTTGGTTGTTTATGATCTGCCACGCCTACTCCGTTCAAAGGGTGCAGGCTATTTGGTAGTACCTCAAGTAGCAAAGGCTACAGCAGGGGGCGGAGCTTTTTCTTACAAAGCCCCACAGTTATGGAAGTCTTCCAATCAGTGTTGGGGATTCAGCCACAGTCTCAGTGTTTAAGTCTAGGCTGAAGACACATTTATTTAGTCAAGCCTTCAATGTATAGTTTTTCTTAGGTGAAGGAGCAGATCTGGAAGGTTCATGGGCGTAGAGTATTTGATGTACTGGGATGTTTGGATGCTGTCGCCTTACCACTCTCACATGGTCACTCAGGTCACTGACTGTGAAGTGGTTGGACGCTTTATGTCACGGGAAGCCTTCATGTCTGTGACCTTCTGGCTCTCCCTTTCAGTTATGATGTCATAGCTAGTTCTGCCAGAGTCCCTGCCTGCACTTTATCTACTTGGTCTTTAAACATCACATGATCACAAGAGTACCTAATATATATATATATATATTCTCTCTCCCTCTCTGAGCCTTGTCACTTGGTGGTGGCCACTGCTGCTGTGGATTGATCTGTGTGGACAGCCTGTGACCCAGGGGACTGCTGTGGACAGAACAACTTGGAGACTATCACACGATCTCTAAACTGCTGTTACATTGGTCAGCTTTCAGCAGGAAGGAATTGGTGCTAAGTCTATACTGTAATGACCTTAGAATCTACACTGACCTATTAATACCTCAAGAGCTCTTAGTTGCTGTTGTAGAAAGGACATTATCATCACAGGGTGTTTTTCCTTGCCACCGTGACCACAGGCTTGCTCATTAGGGATAAATAGGGATAAAATAATTTAATAATTAAACATTAATCATTAATAATAATTTAATGATTCCTTTTTTCCCCTCTCCTTTCTGTTTCTCTATTTTAGTAAGGCTGCATTGAGACAATGTCCATTGTAAAAGGCGCTATATAAATAAATTGAATTGAGTTGAATTAACAAGTCAAGAAGCTTTTATTGTCATTCCAGCCACATATAGCTGACGCAGTACATAGTGACACGAGACGTTTCTCCAGGACCCTGGTGCTACATTATAAACAACACACAACATGTAATTACAAAACCAACAACACAGAGCTAGGACAGAAGTTTGTTCTAGCTACATAAAGTGCAAAGTGTCCAACCAGTGCAAAGACAAGTACAAAAAGAACACAAGACAAGACACAAAAACATGTACAATGTTGACAGAATGTGATGTACATTACATATATGTTTGTAATGCATATCAGCATGACTATTTGTAGTGTGCAAAATGTGTTAGCAGCAGTTAAAGATGCAAATAAAGTGCAAATAATTAATTATTAACAGTGGTTGAGGTAGTGCAAATAGAAGATACATTATATTGAGAGTCTGTTCATACAGGTGTGTGTGTGTGTGTGTCGTGTGTGTGTGAGAGAGAGCTGGTATAATTCAGTTCTGGGTGTTAAGAAGCCTGATGGCTTGTGGAAAGAAACTGTTACACAGTCTGGTTGTGAGGGCCCGAATGCTTCGGTACCTCTTTCCAGACGGCAGGAGAGTGAAGAGTGTGTGTGAGGGGTGTGTAGGGTCGTCCACAATGCTGTTTGCTTTACGGATGCAGCATGTGGTGTACATGTCCGTGATAGAGGGAAGAGAGACTCCAATGATCTTCTCAGCTGTCCTCAATATCCGCTGCAGGGTCTTACAATCCGAGACGGTGCAATTCCCAAACCAGGGAGTGATGCAGCTGCTCAGGACGCTCTCGATGGTCCCTCTGTAGAACATGGTCAGGATGGGGGAAGGTAGATGGGCTTTCCTCAGCCTCCGCGGAAAGTAGAGGCGCTGTTGGGCTTTCTTGGTGATAGAGGTGGTGTTGAGTGACCAGGTGAGGTTCTCCGCTAGATGTACACCAAGGAATTTGGTGCTCTTGACGATCTCCACAGGGGATCTGTCGATGAACAGCGGAGAGTGATCACTCTGTGCTCTCCTAAAGTCAACAACCATCTCTTTAGTCTTGTCAACATTCAGAGACAGGCTGTTGGCTTTACACCAGGCTGTTAGATGTTGCACCTCCTCTCTGTATGCTGACCACGGTCATGTCATCTGCGAACTTGACGATGTGGTTCAAACTGTGCATTGCTGCACAGTCATGAGTCAGCAGCGTGAACAGCAGTGGACTGAGCACACATCCGCTAGCTGTTCTGCACATTCCCTGAGCACTCTGCCAGGAATGTTGTCTGGTCCAGCAGACTTCCGTGGGTTAACTCTGCATAGAGTTCTCTTCACGTCAGCCGTGGAAAGACAGAGCAACTGGCCGTTGGGAGGAGGGATGGCCTTCCTCGCCGCTACGTTGTTCTGTGCCTCGAACCGAGCGTAGAAGTCATTAAGCGCATCTGGGAGGGAGGCGTCACTGTCACAGGCAGATGGTGTGGTCTTGTAGTTTGTGATCGCCTGTATGCCCTGCCACATGCCCTGAGAGTCTCCGCAGTCTTGAAAGTGGCCGTGGATTCTCTGGGCGTGCGTGCACTTTGCCTCTCTGATGGCTCAAGACAGTTTGCCCCTTGCTGTTCTTAAGGCCGTCTTGTCCCCAGCTCTGAAGGCGGAGTCTCTCGACTTCAGGAGAGCACGCACTTCTGCAGTCATCCACAGTTTCTGGTTTGAGCGTGTGGTGATGGTCTTGGAGACTGTCACGTCATCGATGCACTTGCCGATGTAGTTGGTCACTGATGTCGTGTACTCCTCCAAGTTGATAGAGTCGCCGTTGGTTGCAGCCTCCCTGAACATATTCCAGTCAGTGCACTCGAAAAAGTCCTGAAGAGTAGAGATGGATCCCGCTGGCCAGGTTTTAACCTGTTTCAGAACCGGCTTAGAGCGTCTGATGAGCGGTCTGTATGCTGGAATCAACATAACAGAGATGTGGTCTGAGTAGCCGAGGTGGGGGCGGGGCTCCGCACGATACGCACCAGGAATGTTTGTATAAACAAGATCCAGCTTGTTCACTCCTCTGGTAGCAAAGTCCACTTGCTGATGGAATTTCTGGAGAACAGACTTGAGATTTACATGATTGAAATCTCCGGCGATAATGAACAGTCCGCCGGGGTGAGCATTCTCCAGCTCGCTAATAGCTCCGTAAAGCTCACACAGAGCCTCTTTACCATTAGCGCTGGGGGGAATGTACACTCCGAAAATGAATACGGTGGTGAATTCCCGTGGTAAATAAAATGGCCTGCATCTAACTGTCACGAACTCCACTAGCAATGAACAGTAACTAGAACTAGAAGCACAGAGTTCTTGCTCCATTCCGTGTTGATGTAAACAAACACATCGCCACCGCGAGTCATCCATAAATGGATGTTTGGAACCACCAGGACTCTTCCTAGAGCGGGCCACCCGGCCAAACCGAGCAATCGGGGGAGAAGGACCTTAGTCAGGGAAGTGACCAAGAATGCGATGGTCACTCTGAAATAGCTCCAGCGTTTCTCTGTGGAGAGGAGAACCTTCCAAAAGAACAACCATCTCTGCAGCACTCCACCAATCAGGCCTGTATGGTAGAGCGACCAGACGGAAGCCACTCCTCAGTAAAAGGCACATTACCGCCCACCTGGAGTTTGCCAAAAGGCACATGAAGGACTCAAAGAGACTCATGAGAAACAAAATTCTCTGGTCTGATGAAACAAAGATTGAACACTTTGGCCTGAATGGCAAGTGTCATGTCTGGAGGAAACCAGGCACCGCTCATCACCTGGCCAATACCATCCCTACAGTGAAGCATGGTGGTGGCAGCACCATGCTGTGGGGATGTTTTTCAGCAGCAGGAACTGGGAGACTAGTCAGGATGGAGGGAAAAATGAATGCAGCAATGTACAGAGACATCCTTGATGAAAACCTGGTGCAGAGCGCTCTGGACTTCAGACTGTGGTGACCGTTCATCTTCCAACAGGACAATGACCATAAGCATACAGCCAAGATAACAAAGGAGTGGCTACGGGACAACTGTCCTTGAGTGACCCAGCCAGAGCCCAGACTTGAACCTGATCGAACATTTCTGGAGAGATCTGATAATGGCTGTGCACAAACCTGATGGAGATTGAGAGGTCCTGAAAAGAAGAATGTGAAAAACTGCCTAAAAATAGGTGTGCCAAGCTTGTTGCATTATACTCAAAAAGACTTGAGGCTGTAATTGATGACAAAGCTGCTTCAACAAAATACTGAGCAATGGCTGTGAATACTTATATACATGTGATTTTTTTCGTTTTTTATTTTTAATAAATTTGCAAAAATGTCAAACTTCTTACATGTTGTCATCATGGGGTATTGTTTGTAGAATTTTGAGGAAAATAATGAATTTAATCCATTTTGGAATAAAACTGGAGCATAACAACTACTGTGGAAAAAGTGAAGTGCTGTGAATACTTTCCAGATGCTCTGTACATTATTTACTGTCCAGTGTCACCCAAATGAGGATGAGGTTCCTTCTGAGCCTGGTTCTTCTCAAGGTTTCTTTGTCAGATCATCTCAGTTTTTCCTCACCACCATCACCTCTGGCTTCTCATTAAAAATAAAATACTTACTAACTTAAAATTTATAATTTTTTTTCTCTTCTCTGTTTCTATACTTCTGTGAAGCTGCTTTGAGACAATGTCCACTGTTAAAAGCACTATACAAATAAAGTGAATTGAGAAATAAATAAATGATTGATGCCTCACTTCACAGCTGTACTGCTGGAGCTCCTCAGTGTTCACTTCTCTCTCCCTCGCTACGTTTCACTTCTATGACCATCTCTCACCGCTCCTACACTGACGACACACTACTGTACTTTCAAAATATATCCTTCTCTATCATCCAGAATGCTGCTGCTCAGGCAGATCATCACCTCCTGAAGTTCTTATCTGAAGGAACGCCTTCACTTCACCTCTCCTCCACTCTGTAAAGGTTTAACAGAACATATAGCATTAATAATCTGTAACTAGAACTCTGTTGCATGTGGATGTGTACCTAAATTACTCCTCCAGGATTGTTGGGATGAAGCCAACACGTCTGCATTATTTTTTAGGTACTGTACATATTTGTAAAGTTTCTTCATATTCTTTCATATAGTCATATTTCCTGCCTCGACCTTGCTCAGTAATGATAAATTAAAACATGACAAGCTAAAATTGTTTATACAAATGTCTGTAAATTTTCTATTTTGCTTCAAGGCAAATTTGACCTCATCAAATAGTAATAAATGAAGCAGGTAAAGCAGACCTGGACTTTTCTACTTTCCTGCTTCTTTTATTCTTATGTGATAAGGTCAAATTTGCCTTGAAGCAAATAAGCAGGTTACATTATCAAATAGGAATAAATGAAGCAGGCAAAGCAAAAAAGGTCCAGGTAATCTTTATCCCGTCTGTCCAACAAGCCAGACAGCTTTAGTGCACTTTTAAATGATCCAATACCTTATGTTTAAATAACAGTTTTTCATCAAAAACAATACATTTATAAAAATGGAGAACAAATAATAGTTTCAGATTTTTTGATTGCACACTTTAATTTTAAGACATCAAGGTGTTCGTGTGATATAGAAAAATGGAGTGTTAGGATGTATTATTCATAGAAAAGTGAGAAAGATGAAAGAATAAAGCAGAATAAATACGAATTGTATTTAAACATGTCATTAAAAGGCGTGACAGGATGGAGGAAGACAAGCTACTGTAATATGGCATCTGTGTACATATCTTCTTTCAGTTATGAACAGTACATGAAACACTCGAGAACAGTAAACACACAATTTGTTCTTATTAAAAATGTAAAAACGCATTTTGATTTGGCATCGTATCAACAGAGGGCAGTCTGTGCGTCAGTAAACATTACAATCAGCTCAAACAAGAGGCTTCAGCCTTCTCTCCACATTACTGCAGTAAGTTAGCGAGAGATACAATGACCGATTTTCTGCTAACAGGCTAACACACCACAGGTCACTGTACTCCTGCTGAACATTTTAAATGCAATTTATTTTAGTTTTTTTTTATTTTTATTAATTTAATTAGATTTTCTGTAAAATGAAAAGCTAACATGTCAGGTCAGGCAAAATGGTCAGTGTTAGCTAGTTTGTAAATTTGCTGAGCGCAAGAGATAGTCAATCGTTAAAACTGTAAATTGAAAAAAATGCAAATGATGATCTTCACGAGCAACTCTATCATCAAGCTGATGGTAGATCATATTTCTGAGTTTAAAAATGCATTCTGGAAAATGAGAGAGTTAGGGCTAGGGAAAGTGATATTTTACAGTAACTATTTGACAAGGTAGCTAAGCTGGCAAGATGCAAGATGATTAATTCTAATAATGAAACTAGAAAGCACGGGAAAAATAATATCTACCGAGTTAAAATGTGAATTAATCCAACATGCCAAATGAAACTGCTCAGTGCAAATTAGCTTAGCAGGCCAAATGCATATCTGGTTGTGTTTCTGATAAATCAACTGTAAATGAATAAATGCTAAGCTGAACCTGAAACATGCAGCCTTTAGCATATAGTGCTAATACTGCAGCAGTGAGTATGAGCATGCCTGTGTTTAATGAGGATTATTGATTACTGCTATAAAACCTGCTTTAACACATTACAAACAGCACAAAATCTGAAATAAAGAACAGTTTTCATTCATCAGTTATCAAAAATGTACAAAATTATACTTTCTTAAGACACATCTATTCCATTTAACTCAAGATCAAGGTCAAAATCAAAGCTCTAGACATGAAGAGATGACGATTAACTTCGTTATGACCGAGTGGGTGTGGACTGAGCAATGTTTATTAGTGTTCGATAACTGATGAAATAAAAACAGCTCTCTGTAGTGAACACAGATTCTGGACCTGACTGTACATACACACACAAACACACACACACACCCCAACCAGAGCTTTCTAAACTGTAGAGATTTTGATAAGTCAATCTTCTTTCAACACTGTCATGTTTAAAATCTTTCTTTAAAACAAAAGTCAAGCCTGTGTTTCAGTGCAATTAATAATAATAATAATAATAATAATAATAATAATGATGATGATGATTCTATCATTAATGAAACAGAAATCACTGACAAATATACAGGCAAGGTAAAATAACAGTGGCTGTTGCATATATAGCTGTTTCTTTCTTTTTTTTTTTTTTCATTTTTAAATTTTATTTTTTTTACTTTTTTAAAAGAACACTTTTTATAAAAGGAGAAAAAGCTCTAAATACGATGGATGTGCTCATGGTGAGATTCCATCCCCAGTCTGTTACCCCAAGTAACTAACACCAGGACAGCTGGGGTAGACAGCCTGACACTTTAGAGGAACCGTTAGCAGACTGGTTACTGATTTAAAGTAAGACTGGGAGAGGAGAGACTCGCTGGGGACTGATGAGCAGGGGCTGCACCTAGACATGGGCAGTAGATTGCTGTTTTGTTGGTAAGGATACACCTCAGTTTCTGGGTGTCAGTGGTGTAAGGATCAGGTAACAAAGGGTCACTAGAGGCAGAGAGTCAACGATGAAGGAAGATGAGAGAGAAACTGGGAATAATACAGACAAACTGGGAAGGAGTGAAGACAAAGATATTTTCAAGTACAACCAAAGTACCCTGACACAGACAATAGCAGAATGTGGTATGCTAACACAGACAGGGAGTAAACTGGAGCAGACAGAGGGTAGACTGGGTTCTACCTGAGTAGACTGGGGCAGATGAGGTTAACATTTTTATAGACTGGGCCCTAAACCTAGACTTTAATATTTATACAACGTGGGGTCTGTTAACAAAGACTGTGTTCAGACCAGGTTGTGGTTAATTACATTTTGGGCAAACTTGACTAGACCAGCAGCAGACACTGGGGCATATTCAAGAAGACTCATGGCAGGTCAGGTTACACACAACATTTTAGTAGACTGCAGGCAGAAAAGGTTCTCTGCAGAGTACACTACAGTGGTCTGGATGCAGACCACTGCAATCCATTCCAGGTACCAGGGTACACATCAGTGGGTTTGAAGTTGACCAGGGTACACTCAAGTGGACAAAGGGCAGTCCAAAGTACATGCCAGTGTACTAGCTGCAGACCAGGCTACTCTTGGAGAAGGGGCAGACTAGGGTAATATCAAGAGGACTTGGGAGAGACCAAGGTGGGCTCAAGAGGACTAGGGGCAGACCAAGGTACACTCAAGAGGACCAAGAAAAGACCAGGGTACACTCAAGAGGACCAGGAAAAGACCAGGGTACACTCAAAAGGACTAGGGAAAGACCAGGGTACACTCAAGAGGACTATGTACACTCAAGAAGACTAGGGAAAGACCAAGGTACACTTAAGAGGACTAAGGGCAGACCAAGGTACACTCGAATGGACTGGGGTCTGACTGGATAACGCTCCAGTAAATTGAGTGTGTGCAAAAAGTTTCTGCACAGTCTGACCTATACTGGAGTACACTGAGACAGTCTGGAGAAAGGTATGGGAAAGAACAGGGTTTGCTGGAAGAGACTGGGTCAGTAAAATGATTTCTTTTTAGTTGGTGAGGGTACTCGAGGCTCTGAAGTAGGAAAGGAACTTGAAGCACAAACTGACGACAAAGTACCAGATGTTTCTGGCCATTTGAGAACGAGCAATAAAGACACGCCAGATGAAGACCAGCAGGACGGTGTTAAATGTGTAACGGATATTCCTCAGCCTGAAAGAACAGTGAATAAACAGTGCAAATTATTATTTAAATATGATGATGAAAAAAATACATTGGACCGAATGTAAAGTGTGTATGCGTGCCGTACTTGCGCAGGTGTTGTCTGGCGGCTGGAATATCGGCCATGTCCTCATTCAGCACATACTTCTTGGTGCCGATGCAGTAATTCTCAATGTACTCAGGCCAGTTCAACTGACGCACATCAAAGTTAAACATCTGAGGAAGAGAGAAGGAGAGTTTCTTATCACGTTGATACAAAAGGTTACATCAGAAAAAAAAACCTGGAAAGTGTGTACCTTGCGGTCCTCAGTGCTCAACTGGTTCATCAGCATGTTCATGTTGTCCGAATTCCACTCCCAGTCCTGACTGCTGAAGTACTCCAACAGTCCGATGGCTTTATGTAGCCTGTTAAAGATCCGCATCATTCTGCACACACATGGAGAACAGAGAAGGCTACATTTTGTTGTGATGTTCAAGGATTCAAAGAGTGTTCTGCAGTTGTAGAATTTGTTTCAGCTACCTAAATATATAGTCTTAAACAATTACAGGAAACAGGTTTACACAAGGGCCAAAGCTAGAGTCAGAACCTAAACGAAACAGAGCAAAACAAGAACTAAAGCTACAACAGAGCTAATATCAGATTTGTAGCTAATGAAACTAAAGCAAGAAGTGAAACAAAGCTGAACAGAACTAAACCAGGCTGAGATGTTCAGGTGTGAATGTGTAATCACAGGAGTGTTTATAGGTGTTCAGGTGTAGTTTTTCAGGGGTGTCCCGTGTGAGGAGTGTGACTGTGTAATCACAGGAGTGTTTATAGGTGTTCAGGTGTAGTCTCAGATGTCTGTGTGAGGAGTGTCCTGTGTGAGGAGTGTGACTGTGTAATCACAGGAGTGTTTATGGGTGTGTTCAGGTCTGACTGTGTCTCCAGCCTCAGATGTCATGCTAACAAACTGCTGGCTGAACTTGTGATGCATATGAAACACAAAACTGAAACAATTCAGAAGTTTTGAGGTCATCATCTGCTGGAGACGTGTAGGTCACACTTTTTAACGATAAATAAAAGCTACTATAGGGTCCAGACCTGCAGTCAGTCTGAAGGACTGGTTCTGTGAGACTAGTACAGGTGGGTTTGTGTATTCACAGGATTGTGTGTGTGTTCAAATATAAACAGTTTTGTGTTCAAATGTAATCAGGTGCTTCCTCAGGGGTATAACCAGGTGCATGATCATGTGTATATAAGTAAACTCCAGGGGGTTCTGTTCAGCAGTTCTGTAGTCTCTTACTGAGGTTTTTGTCCAGACAGTCTCAGGAACAGGTCATAGAGGAGGGCCGGAAACTTGTGGCTCACCAGGATCCAGTACTGATTAATCAGGTAGTTTGAGGTAATGTTAGCATTGGGCCGTCTGAACGCCTGCTCCAGAGGATTCCGCTTAAACGTTGACATCACATGATGCTCTGATGGAAACAGCAATACAACAGCAGTATATTAAATTCGGTTGTAATTCAACTTAAACATCGTGATTTATTTTTTGCTAACGTTTATGAGCGTGTAAGGTAGCTAATTAACACTACGTAGCATGCTCCTTGGTATAACATCAGTTAAATGCTAAATGCAACCGTTTCTGCTGATCTATAAACATGAACTAGAAACAAAGGGTTAATTCAGATTTAGATGTGTACAAGATAGATAGATAGATAGATAGATAGATAGATAGATAGATAATTTATTTGTCCTCACAGAGGACATTCATTTTCACAGAGAGTGCATATAGAACACAAGGACAGCTACACATTACATATGAATAGGATAAGATATATCCATGTTGTATACGTACCGATCTCTCCCCAGTGGAAAGGGTTAATGCCTCCTGTTGTACAGTTATAAACCAGAGTAGACTTCGGTCTAAAAACATACACAGGAAACAGAAGGAAATCAAATTTCTGATTTATCTGAACACTAGATTTATCTGATTTTGAGCACATCCTAATAACTGAATTCAGGATATAAATCCTGAATATTATACATAAATTTATTATACATAAATATTATACATAAGCCATTGTTCTGTCCATTACAATGAACAAATTAAATTGAAGACAAAAGAAGAGACAATGAGACACATGATGTCCACTGTTAAAAGCACTATACAAACTGAAGTACCACCCCAGATTGAGTCATGGTCATGCCAGCAGGGTTGAGATTTTGTGAACTGTGATAGTTTTGTAACAACAAATCATAAATGTATGCAAACAAAGAAAAAAAAAGAAAAGAAAAAAAGAAAGAAAATTCCATTTCCCAAATTTGCATTTTTGTGCAGTCCTTGAGACAATGTTGAAGTACACATTAGCTCTACTGTCCATACTGACCAGGTTTTATTAGACATATTGTCTGTGGTCATCATGTCTTGAGTGGATCACACAAACACTGTTGTACTCTTCTAACACAAGTCACAATTATGTAAAGCTTATTTTAGCTGCATGAAAAATGTCTCATTTAAAAATATATTCACTTTATTCCTGAGAAAACCCTAGCCCATGATAACACACTGTAATGTACTTGAGTGTTGCTTCAGTCATGTGGTGTTTATTTTAACAACAAAGAAAT
>JAUCMX010000018.1:497673-507673 GCA_033459395.1 Hemibagrus guttatus
TCCTGTGTGAAGAGTGTCCTGTGTGAAGAGTGTCCTGTGTGAGGAGTGTCCTGTGTGAGGAGTGTCCTGTGTGAGGAGTGTGTGGAGTGTGAAGAGTGTCCTGTGTGAGGAGTGTGTGGAGTGTGAAGAGTGTCCTGTGTGAAGAGTGTCCTGTGTGAGGAGTGTGTGGAGTGTGAGGAGTGTCCTGTGTGAGGAGTGTCCTGTGTGAGGAGTGTGTGGAGTGTGAGGAGAGTCCTTTGTGAGGAGTGTCCTGTGTGAGGAGTGTCCTGTGTGAAGAGTGTCCTGTGTGAGGAGTGTGTGGAGTGTGAGGAGTGTCCTGTGTGAGGAGTGTCCTGTGTGAGGAGTGTGTGGAGTGTGAAGAGTGTCCTGTGTGAAGAGTATCCTGTGTGAGGAGTGTGTGGAGTGTGAAGAGTGTCCTGTGTGAAGAGTGTCCTGTGTGAGGAGTGTCCTGTGTGAGGAGTGTGTGGAGTGTGAAGAGTGTCCTGTGTGAGGAGTGTCCTGTGTGAGGAGTGTCCTGTGTGAAGAGTGTCCTGTGTGAAGAGTGTCCTGTGTGAAGAGTGTCCTGTGTGAGGAGTGTCCTGTGTGAGGAGTGTGTGGAGTGTGAAGAGTGTCCTGTGTGAGGAGTGTGTGGAGTGTGAAGAGTGTCCTGTGTGAAGAGTGTCCTGTGTGAGGAGTGTCCTGTGTGAGGAGTATCCTTTGTGAGGAGTGTGTGGAGTGTCCTGTGTGAGGAGTGTCCTGTGTGAGGAGTGTGTGGAGTGTGAAGAGTGTCCTGTGTGAAGAGTGTCCTGTGTGAAGAGTGTCCTGTGTGAAGAGTGTGTGGAGAGTGTGAAGAGTGTCCTGTGTGAAGAGTGTCCTGTGTGAAGAGTGTCCTGTGTGAAGAGTGTCCTGTGTGAAGAGTGTCCTGTGTGAGGAGTGTCCTGTGTGAGGAGTGTCCTGTGTGAGGAGTGTGTGGAGTGTGAGCTCACAGGGAAGGGTTCCTGCCAGCTGGCTCCGACGATGGAGGGCCTGATGATCCCCACATTCAGTTTTCCACTCTCCTGCTGTACCACACACTCCGCCAACGCTTTGGTGTAGGTGTACGTGTTCGGCCAATCACCGATCAGCCTTGGTGTGATGTCACGGACGATTGCATCATCCATCCACCTTAGTAACACATACAATATGATTTAGACCACATGCTGAAAACACAACACACAAATGACTACGTTTCAGTTTTGATCATTTAATCAAGTACAGGTCACATCAAACATGCTAAATAAAATGTTTTTATTAATAAACAGCATTAAAATCTAGCAATAAAATATCAGAAATCAGCATAGAGTTAAGCTGCTTATTTCTTATTTTTGTTGAATTCTGACAAATCGCATTTCATTCATTTATTTATTTTATTTTTAAAGCCATGTCTCAGCTATACACATGGCTAGAACGGATAAGATACATTGAATTCAATTATATAGACACGTTAAATTAACAATTTAAAATCTTTCATATGGAAGAATTTTCTAGAATTTTTAGAGATAGTCAATAAGTTTGTTTCTGAATAAAATCTTCGTCTAACAGTAACTAAAAACAATAGTTACGTATCTAAATATTTCTTATGCATGTCCACCTCATCAGAAACTGGGGAACAAGTTCAATGATTTCTCATGTAACGCTAACTTTTTAGCGTGTAAGTTAGCTAACTGGTAGCTAATGACCAGAGACTAAACAAAGGAAACTGTTTGTGTCCTCTCCCTGTCTACAGGGTTTTTCTATCAGATAGGTGTAGATGTCAGGTCACTCAACCGGAGGTCATCCTGTCACATCGTCCAGCCACTGAGTGAGCGTGTCCGGGTCGGCCAATCCGGTTCCGTCTGTTAAAGTTAATTTTTTTCAAATAACATTCCTGGTCCTGGACAGTGAGTGACCTAACATAGATAAATTCAGATTCTGACCAGTCATTGTTTAAAAACAAACTAACAAAATTTGATAACTAGCGCTTAAAATCTTTCTGCCTCCACCTAAGCTCCGCCCTCAATGTTTACTAATAGAAAAAGGGTCTATAGCAGACCTAATAAACACTACCTGACCATGACTAGTTTTTAAGTTTAAAAAGAAGGTTATAATGGGGTTTCTTTCATATAGCTTGTTGAATTCAGCCCTATTAGTTTGCCTTATTATAAATAAAGGAGTTCACTAGAGGTTTGAGATCTGAGGGTGGAATCTGTCACTCTGTAATTTGAAGACAGAGACAGAGCTTCCTTAGTGGTCATGTCCATCCTCTCACTCCCAGTATGACCTGGGATCTCCAACAGAACATGATATAGAGGCTTGTCCTCTGTAAAATGTCAACTTTAGATAAAATGTTTGAAATTACGGGGTGGTCAGTTCTTACAGATTCCAGGATTCCTCGGTTCATCACGGAACCGAGGATCAGATCTGTAATGTGGCTTTAATAATGAAAGGGACAGTTTCATTCTCTGTTTCAGTGCCAGTGAATATTTTTACTGGATCTTGATTATCTTGAAATAGTTTATAAAATTTTACATAGCACGTTGTTTGAAAAATGTACCAGTTGCCTTTTTTGAATTGCCATTATTTTTTTTGTTGGATATGTAGGATATCACACGACCGCTTCCTACACAGACACGGGTCTTATGGCAAAGAACTTGCCACATTTACGTTTACATTTCTGGCATTTGACTCCGTTATCCAGAGCGACTTACATTTTATCTCATTTTATACAACTGAGCAATTGAAGGTTAAGGGCCTTGCTCATGGGCCCAACAGGGGCAGCTTAATGGAGCTGGGATTTGAACTCACAACCTTCCGATCAGAAATCCAACCACTGAGCTACCACATCCCCAAGGGGTTACTGGGGATCTATTTCAGCCTGGGATCCTACGGGGAATGTATACAAAAGTAAGCAACCTAGGTAAGGGGGTCTCAAGGGTTGATCTCTCTTGCCCAAGGAGAAGAAACTCTCAAGGAAAGGAGCATGCCACTGTTCCTTTCACAGTCTATCATCATAAAGACGGGTCACAGACCGTACCTGGACCCAGACCGTACCTGGACATATCATATCAACTGATAAAAATTAAAATATTTACTGAATGTTAAGGCACAAAAACTGTAGAAATGTGTTATTACAGTTATATTTAAATAACTAACATTATTTGAAAAAGGAATTTATAATATTTTAAAAAGTAGTTTAATTGCCTGTACTGTGCCTCTTTTTTTCCTGCAGTACTGGCATGAACCAACCACAGGGGGGCAGCATACACAGCTTTAAATAACAAATAACACCATGCAGGGAGCTGTGTGTGTGTGTGTGTGTGTGTGTGTGTACTCACTCCAGTGAATGGATGAGCTTGCCGGGCTCCACAGGTGGAGGGTAGATGATCTCATCAATGTGATGGCGGTTGCAGTTAGCATACGCAGTGGAGATGTGAATGAAGGCAAGCAGCTGCTGCATCTGCTGAGCCAGAGACAGGATCTGCTGAGTCGCAATCACATTCAGCTGCAGAGCATGTCTGATGAAAACACACACACACACACACACACACACACACACACACACACACACACACACAATAAGCATAATAGTAAAAAATAATCACATATTTCACACACACTGCAGGTTACAGTGCTAAATTTCCCTGATTACAACACATACATGTTAATACATTACTGCACATTTTCCAGACTATAGATCTCTCTCATCGAGATGCTGCTTTTGTTCTCAGACTAAACATAGCACTAGATTTTCCAGTGTAAGGAATACAATTTCGTGTGCATCTGCTCTACTCCATGTATTTCTGTATTTTATGCTCTTAAGGATATGGGATGTGACTGTGTAGTTTTCAGGATATTAGATAACATTTCTATCTGTCTGTGTGGGTGTAATGTATAGTTTCTGGTCTGGGGTAACTGGTTTTGTATTTTCTGGTGAACAGAATGCTGTTTCTTTCAGTCTGAGAGCTGTCGATCTGACCCGCACTAGACACTGATGATGGACACAAAAAGCCAACAAAGAGTGAAAGCATTTTACTTTTACTAACAATAAAGCAGTGAAAAATCAACAACAGCAACAGGATCATGTTAATATCATTAATACAACAGGCACATTATATATGTGTGTATAAAATGAACGCATCAGCAGCGACAATTACACCGGTCAGACACAACACTGTGAGCACTGACCGGTGAAGTGAATTAGACTGAGTATCTCCTCATCATGGCACCTGTTAGTGGGTGGGATATATTAGGCAGCAAGTGAACATTTTGTCCTCAAAGTTGATGTGTTAGAAGCAGGAAAAATGGACAAGCGTAAGGATTTGAGCGAGTTTGATGAAGGGCCAAATTGTGATGGCTAGACCACTGGATCAGAACATCTCCAAAACTGCAGCTCTTGTGGGGTGTTCCCGGTCTGCAGTGGTCAGTATCTATCAAAAGTACAGGACTTAAAGGATCTGCTGCTGACTTCTTGGTGCCAGATCCCACAGCACACCTTCAGGGATCTAGTGGAGTCCATGCAACGGGTCAGGGCTGTTTGGCAGCAAAAGTGGGACCAACACAATATTAGGCAGCTGGTCATAATGTTATGGCAGATTGGTGTATTCCTACTTACAGTCAGGGAAAGGACTTTTGTTTGTCTTTATTATTATTATTATTATTATTATTATTATTATTATTATTATTATTATTAAATCTTTCTTGCAATCTTTGTGATCTATTATTCTACAAGGTGTGACAATTTTCCTGGTCTATTTATTTCCCAGTCTCTGGTGGACTTTTTAACCTTTAGTTCAATTCTGAGTTTTATTATATTTCAAGAAAATCTATCTAAATCTTCAGCTTGAGAAATTTCACAGTAGTAACACTGCAAAACGAAGCCGGATATTAACGCTACATTAACGGATCTTACTTGAGTGGCTCGTCGAAGCGTATTGTGGCTGCGCAGTGGAAGATAATGTGAACGTTCTGTGTGAGGGTTTGTACGTCTTCATCGCTCAGAGCGAGTCCAGGCTGTGTTAGCTCGCTGCTAACAGGGATGATGATCTTATGGAAATCTGGATTCTCCTCCCGGAGCCGGTCAAACAGCTGCACACACACACACACACACACACACACACACACACACACACTAGATGTTTAAAAATACTTAAAAATGAATATTTCACAGAGATAAAAGCCATAGGAAGTTACATTCACATTTGGCAGACACACACACACACACCCCTACACACAATGTGCAGAAGTCAACAAGTTCAGATATAATAAACAGACGCTTTGTTTTCGCGAAGGAACAAACAGAGTGCAGAGTGCATTCTAGCACAACAGAATCCGTGTGCCAGCCTACACCCAGCCCTGCAGCACAAATACAACAACTCTGTGTGCGTGTGTGTGTGTGTGTGTGTGTGCGTGCGTGTGTGTGTGTGTGGGGAAGAAAGAAAGAGAAAGCATTGTTTACAAAAACTGCTGACTTGTAATGAGGTTAAAAAATCATCAATGCTGTAATACAGCCTGTAGTGGAGATTTAGGTAGCTATTAATCAGTAGCCACAACAAAGGTCTCTGGATTGCCATGACAACCAACAACACTGTACAACTCTACTGAATATTAGCCCACCAGAGGTCACTTCAGTCTGTATACTAATGTACTATATAATTCAAAAATAGTCATCTCTGGAGGGATCATGGTTTTAAACAAGCCCCATCTCTAAGAAGTCGGGATCAAAAGCTGCACAGAAAACTCCCGAACACTTGAGTGTGAGACAGGAAGCTCACAGAGAATTCCAGAGAAGATTCCTGAAAGTCAAAGTAAGCACTGCAAGATATCGCACCAAGTGACCCATCAATGGTACGAAGAAGTTTCTCAGTTTCAAGACGTCACATATACACCGATCAGGCATAACATTATGACCACCTGCCTAATATCATGTTGGTCCACCTGACTCGTCCTGCACTGTGTATTCTGACACCTTTCTATCAGAACCAGCATTAACTTCTTCAGCAATCTGAGCAACAGTAGCTCGTCTGTTGGATCGGACCACACGGGCCAGCCTTCTCTCCCCACGTGCATCAGTGAGCTTCGGCCGCCCATGACCCTGTCTCCGGTTCACCACTGTTCCTTCCTTGGACCACTTTTGATAGATACTGACCACTGCAGACCGGGAACACCCCACAAGAGCTGCAGTTTTGGAGATGTTCTGATCCAGTGGTCTAGCCATCACAATTTGGTCCTTCATCAAACTCGCTCAAATCCTTACACTTGTCCATTTTTCCTGCTTCTAACACATCAACTTTGAGGACAAAATGTTCACTTGCTGTCTAATATATCCCACCCACTAACAGGTGCCATGATGAGGAGATACTCAGTCTTATTCACTTCACCTCTCACTGCTCACAGTGTTATACCTGATCGGTGTACCCTGTGCTTTAAAAACACAATTTTAAAATTACACAAAAAAAGTAAAGTGAAGAAAGTACACAAGCGGTCAAGATCACACCCAGGATTCATGCAGGACATCGAGTGTTTCCTGAAAAGGACCAAGGACTCAACATATTGAGGATTTCTAAAAGTGGCAGAAATGTTAGGACGTCACATGCAGGAAATTCGGGAAGGCCATAAAGAGCTCACTAAGGACTGTAGAGCTGAACAGGAGTCAGGGACATCACATTAGAGATTCTTGGAAATTGCACTAAGAATTCAGGTAAGGATTAAGTACAGGTCACTGAGTTTTCCAGGAAGGTCACCTATAGCTTCGTGAAAAATCCACCAAGAACCTTATAGCTCAGTACAGGAAAGCAGGAAGTCCATACTGCAGACTCAGTGTGTAATAAATGAATAATATACACCTCTGAGGGTTTAACAGGTGGATGTAAACCTAGTGGCACACAGAGGAGTTAGCTTTAAGGAACGGAGAGAGAGCTATAATCATGATGAACATGATACACTAGGACAGATGAGACAGAGACAGGGACAAAGCTAGAGAAAGACTGACTCATCGTCCAGTCCGAGAAACCAGAGAAAGGAGGGATCACATATCTGTTCTTTCGATATCCGTTTCAGATATCCGTTCTTATCGATATCCTGCCAGTCTTTCTATCTGTCAGACTAAATTATTCAGCCCTCTCTGATCGGGTCGCAGAAAAAATCCAGAAAAAGTGCCGAGGATTTTACTGTCATTTGGACCACATGTAGCCCATGCAGTAGAGTAATGAAAAAATGTTCCTCCAGGAACCTGATGCTACAGAAAACACAGAGCTAAGGACTAAAATAAAAGATAGAGCTGACCAGTAAACTGGACAGTCTGGCGGTGTGCAAAACAGTTTTAACAGCATTCAGAAAAAATTGAACTGTTACATGTAAAAAAACAAAAAACAAAAAAAAACCAGAATGTAATGTATGAATGTAAAAAAAAATGTAAGGTGCAAAGACTGCAGACTGAGTGCAGGTGTGTGTGTGTGTGTGTGTGTGTGTGTGTGTGTGTGAGTTGATATAGTTTCAGTTCTGGATGTTGAGGAGCCTGATGGCTTTAGGAAGGAAACTGTTACACAGTCTGAGGCCCGAATGCTTCTGTACCTCTTTACAGATGGCAGAAGGGTGAACAGTGTGTGTAATGGGTGTGTGTGTGTGTGTGTGTGTGTGTGAGGGGTGTATGTTTATGCGAGTGGTGTGTGTGTATTTCTCTCTTTTCTCCTACTATTCGTTATTGTGTGTGGGCGGTGTGTACTGACATGCAGCATTTTAACACACACACACACACACACAGTCTGAGGTCAGGTCACTATGGCAACCATAACTTAAAGAAAAAAAAAGATACAAGAAAACAAAACGCACAAAACCCCCTCATATTTAAAAGTGTGTGTGTGTGTGTGTTCGTACTCACTGTATCTACAGTGGTACACTATATTGCCAAAAGTTTTGGGACACCTCTCCAAATCATTGAGTTCAGGTGTTGTGTTTCAGGGGTTGGACTCGGCCCCTTAGTTCCAGTGAAAGGAACTCTTAATGCTTAAGCATACCAAGACATTTTGGACAATTTCATGCTCCCATCTTTGTGGGAACAGTTTGGGGATGACCCCTTCCTGTTCCAACATGACTGCACACCAGTGACCAAAGCAAGCTACATAAAGACATGGATGAGTGAGTTTGGTGTGGAGGAACTTGACTGGCCTGCACAGAGTCCTGACCTCAACCCCATAGAACACCTTTGGGATGAATTAGAGCGGAGACTGCGAGCCAGGCCTTCTCGTCCAACATCAGTGCTGCCCTTTTGGCAGTCACTGAGAAACTACATGCTGCTAGATCAGCCAAACTCTCATCGGTCCTCATCCTCCTCGACCTGTCTGCAGCATTTGACACAGTAAACCACAAGACTCTCTTGTCCACCCTCAAGAGTCAAATTTGTGGAACAGCATGGGAATGGTTTGCTTCCTACCTGGATGGTCGCTCATATCAGGTAACATGGAAGGGATTGACATCTGCTCCACGCAGACTCTCTACTGGTGTCCCGCAAGGCTCAGTACTTGGTCCTCTCCTTTTCTCCCTCTATACTCACTCTCTTGGCAAAGTTATATCCTCACATGGATTTTCATACCACTGCTATGCCGATGACACCCAACTTATCTTCTCCTTCCCTCCCTCAGATACCACGGCTTCTGCTCGGATCTCAGCGTGTCTGGTGGACATTTCATCTTGGATGACTGCTCATCAGCTGAAACTCAATCCCAGCAAAACTGAGCTGCTGGTTATCCCAGGCGATCCATCCCCAGCACAGGACCTTGCGATATCTCTGAACAACTCCATGATTTCCCCTTTAGCCACTGCTCACAACCTTGGGGTAACCATGGACAATCAACTGTCCTTTTCCTCCCATGTCACTAATGTGACACGCTCATGTCGGTTTCTTCTGTACAACATCAGAAGTTTCGGATGTTTCTATCCACACAGGCTACTCAGGTGCTTGTTCAATCTCTGAGATTGGACTACTGCAACTCTCTTCTGGCAGGTCTACCTCTGAACACAATTCTCCCACTGCAAATGATCCAAAATGTAGCTGTGTGACTTGTTTTCAACCTGCCCAAGTTCTCCCACACCACCCCACTGCTGCGTTCCCTCCACTGGCTTCCGGTAGCTGCACGCACCAGATTCAAAACACTAATGCTCGCCTACAAAGCCAAGAATGGACCAGCGCCATCTTACCTCAAAGCTCTCGTCACTCCTCACACTGCACCTCGCTCACTCAGATCCACTAGCACTGCTCGATTGGTCCCACCATCTCTCAGGGAAAAAGGTAGGTATACAGTGGGGCAAAAAAGTATTTAGTCAGCCACCAAATGTGCAAGTTCTCCCACTTAAAAAGATGAGAGAGGCCTGTAATTTTCATCATAGGTACACTTTAACTATGAGAGACAGAATGAGAAAAAAAAAATCCAGAAAATCACATTGTCTGATTTTTAAAGAATTTATTTGCAAGTTATGGTGGAAAATAAGTATTTGGTCACCTACAAAAGTTCATCTCAATACTTTGTTATATACCCTTTGTTGGCAATGACAGAGGTCAAACGTTTTCTGTAAGTCGCCACAAGGTTTTTACACACTGTTGCTGGTAGTTTGGCCCATTCCTCCATGCAGATCTCCTCTAGAGCAGTGATGTTTTGGGGCTGTCGCTGGGCAACACAGATTTTCAACTCCCTCCAAAGATTTTCTATGGGGTTGAGATCTGGAGACTGGCTAGGCCACTCCAGGACCTTGAAATGCTTCTTACGAAGCCACTCCTTCGTTGCCCGGGCGGTGTGTTTGGGATCATTGTCATGCTGAAAGACCCAGCCACGTTTCATCTTCAATGCCCTTGCTGATGGAAGGAGGTTTTTACTCAAAATCTCACGATACATGGCCCCATTCATTCTTTCCTTTACACGGATCAGTCGTCCTGGTCCCTTTGCAGAAAAACAGCCCCAAAGCGTGATGTTTCCACCCCCATGCTTCACAGTAGGTATGGTGTTCTTTGGAT
>JAUCMX010000018.1:515173-517673 GCA_033459395.1 Hemibagrus guttatus
GGTCTAGCCATCACAATTTGGCCCTTCATCAAACTCGCTCAAGCTGTAAAATATCATCCGAAGCCTGAAGTTAAGAAACCGAGATTTAGTGTGTATCTCTACGTGACGCTGTGCTTCCTGTTTGTTTTAACAACAGTTTAAGGAGCTGAACTGATAACACTGTCTCCATGGAGACTCCATGGTGTTTAAACAAGAACACACAGAAAGAAAAACATCTGTAACTAGGCAAAAATTAGTGGACAGGAAGGAAACCTGGAACAACAACAAGACTCTAGACACATAAAATTTCTTAACGCATTTTTCTGTAACATGAAATTAGAGTTATTTGGAGAATAAACCTTCTTAAATATCTTTCTACATACGTGTGTGTGTGTGTGTTTGTGTGTGTGTGTGACAGAGAGAGAGAGTGAGGCTATCAACATGATTGACGCTTAAGCTTTCACATAACGTAGCTAAATGAGGGACATCATAACTAGCCCCTATACTGATTTACGGTCTTAAACAGTCACTACATGTATCCACAATACACACACATTTATACAGACCTTCATTTCAACTAGCGGCCATATTGATTTAAGAGAAGTGTGAAGCCTGTGTGGACTCCGTGGACTTAAAGCGGGGACTGTGTGTTAAGTATGGAACTTGTACTGTTGTAGTAAACCAGTTCAATCTCACAGTAATCACACTGTACTGAGTTTTCTGTCTGTTTTAGTTTGAAATGATCCCAAACTTCTCCCCGAGTGTAGCGGGTTGTGCGTCAGTAATAACGGTCCGTGGGGAAACACAGTGCTCTGAGAGTGTGAGAGAGAGAGAGAGGGGAGAGAGAGAGGGGACAGAGACAGAGACAGAGAGAGAGAGACAGAGAGACAGAGAGACAGAGAGACAGAGAGTGAAACTGTAACATGATCCATCTCTGAGACAAGCTCAGTCTCTGTTCTTCTTCGGTCAGTCATCACGGTTTGTTCAGAGCTACACTGCAGTAGTTATTACTTACACACTCCATATTCTGGACATATTTCTCATCACCATAGCAACCTCACCAAGCATCACTGGCTAACAATCGCTCGTAAAGTTCACTTTGTTGTATTGTGTGTGTGATACAGCTGAACCTGTGCTGATTTAAAACAAAAAATAAAACCATTATATATAAAGTGAGATTTTGAGAAAGCGAGGTGAGAACATTTTGTATTGTAGATATTTCAGCTGCTTTAGATCGTTACAATAAAACTGTTATAACAGGAGAACACAAAACTGCAGAAAGTTAGGACTCTCACATTACAGTAACGCACTACTGTGAACCCCCAAGAGCACAAAACACGAATGATGAGAGAGGATTAGCCTGCTTCAGAGGACCACACCCCACACACACACACACACACACACACACACACACACACACACACAGATTCCTCTCAGGTCAACGGCAGCACACATTCCTGTACAGTGACTCGGTAAAACAACCTACAGCTTTCGAAGGTTGAGGACGTTAGAATGTGAAACTTTCCCGTCGTTACTTCAGGGCCTTCGACTCTTCCACATGACGAGTCACGCAATTCATTCAAAACAAAACAAGTTAAACAGGAACCCACAGAACCTGACGTTTTTTTTTAGCAAACTTTCACCAACCCTGGCATGGTTACCATGACAACAGGAATACGACAAACCCCCTAACCGTACGCAGTTACGAGTGATCCCCGATGATGACCCCTCTGCACAATGTAAACCACACACACACACACACACACACACACACAAATTGTGCAGTGTGCACTATCCTAGATCTCTGACGAACATCTGACACAGAGCGAATAAACTCCGCCCATGTATGTGTGGAACTCGATGAGAAGGGAACCGGAATGTTCGGGGGCTCCGCCCACATGAGTTACTACCAAATGGACAAGAAAAACAAACATGCAAACAAGTCTCTGAAGTGTTTTAGTGAAGAGCGATCACATTACTGATTCTGTTACGGAAAACAGGGAAAAAACACAAAACATTGTGGGTCTGTTAAGAAAAGTAAGTGGTCATAGTCAAGCGTAAGATGGTCAGAGTGCGGTCAGAGAGAGAGAGAGACCGGAGGAGGACGAAGGAGGAACATGTGTGTGGATGGAGACAGGAAGAAAGAGGGGGACTTGATTGAGATGTTCGGTTCAGAGTCCAGCAGGTTCAAAAAGGTGTTTCAGCATCACTTCTGCACAGTAAGGATGGACCCGGGAACAGGAACATGATATTCAGAATGAACTGATGATTTAAAGAGAAATAAATCTAAAGTCATTAAAACTGTAACACACAGGTACCTCTATGGACTCCTGGAGCTGAGGTTGAGGCACTATCAGCTTCACACACTTTAATACAGAAACAGGAATAACGTTACACCCCGGGAACGCCCACAGAGATGTCGACACCCGTGTTATTAAATCAGCTCGATATTAAACCGTTTAGGTCTCTTACGATGAACGGAGGATGTTAACTGCACTTAATAATCATTAGCAAGCAGGTC
>JAUCMX010000018.1:522673-560173 GCA_033459395.1 Hemibagrus guttatus
ATATTGTTGTGTGATATTGTTTGCACAAATTAATAATAATAAACATAACATTAAACACACCTACCCGATATTGTGTATTATTGTATAATGAATAATTGTCCTTCCAGAACAGTTCTGACTCTGACGGACCGTGGAAGGTGTGCTGTGGTCAAGAAAACGTAGCTCCATGGTCACTCTGACCACTCTGACCACTCGGCCGTAAGCCGTGATGCTTCGTGTGGTCAGACATCTTTCTGTCAGAGCTAGCATGAACTTTTTCAGCAGTCTTCTGTGAGATCGCACCAGACGGACTAGCCTTCAGTGTCCACGTACACCACGTCTCTGGTTCCTCTTCCTTCAACCACTTGTAGGAGGTACTGACGTCCATGTACCAGAACATGAGACCTGCTGTTTGAGAGACGCTCACTCGTGTGGACAGGACAACTTTTCAGTGTCTCTCCTGGTACGAAGAACAAAAGGCCAGCTCATCCTCTTCATGCGAAGATAAATGGTTGGAGATAACACCACATGACCTTATATCGTTATAGTGTCTGCTGAATCAGGACAAGAAACAGATCCAGTTCAGTAAGGTTGCTGTAGCTGAATATCTCTGCTGTTTTAAAGCTCTGCATTATGGCCATGAGATGGTCAGGTACTGGTCATCATCTCAGTCAGAACAGAGGAACCATTTACGTTTTTAATACGTCACTTTAATGTTTCTGTGCACTGAACAAATTATATTTAATCATGTGTGTTCATATCACAGCAATAAAGTAAATAATTTAAAGAAAATAGTTCATCATATCAATTAACTGTTTAATTTACAAAATTACATAGATACATAGATAGATAGATAGATAGACAGAAAGACAGCTAGCTAGATAGACAGACAGACGATAGATAGACAGACAGACAGATGATAGATAGACAGACAGACAGATGATAGATAGACAGACAGACGATAGATAGACAGACAGACAGACGATACATAGATAGATAGATAGATAAACAGACGATAGATAGACAGACAGACAGACAGACAGACGATAGATAGACAGACAGATGATAGATAGACAGACAGACAGACAGACAGACGATAGATAGACAGACAGACAGACAGACGATAGACAGACAGACAGACAATAGATAGACAGACAGACGATAGATAGACAGACAGACAGACGATAGACAGACAGACAGACAGATGATAGATAGACAGACAGACAGACAGACGATAGATAGACAGACAGACAGACAGACGATAGACAGACAGACAGACAGACGATAGACAGATAGACAGACAGACAGACAATAGATAGACAGACAGACGATAGATAGACAGACAGACAGACGATAGATAGACAGACAGACAGACAGACGATAGACAGACAGACAGACAGACGATAGATAGACAGACAGACGATAGACAGACAGACGATAGATAGACAGACAGACAGACAGACGATAGATAGACAGACAGACAGACAGATACTTTATTGATCCCATGAGGGAAATTCTTTTCTACATGTAATGCATTGTTATCAGTGTATATGGATTTTTTTAAAGAACACAAAAATAAAATGAATTTTAAAACTCGCTCCATTTTGAAGTCGAACTGAGACATACGACTTGGCAGAATGAGGAAGTGACTGAGCAACAGCAGCGGTGACCATTACTACAGTCACATGAAATCATCGGCGCAATATAACGATAAACGTGGGCTGTGTTTAAGGAGGTGGAGAGAACTGCGGCAGTGTGACCAGTGTGACCAGTGTGAAGAGTGTGTGCTTCCCAACACACCCACAGTGATGGTGGATGGAACAACCGGAACTTTCAGGTGGACTTTTCCTTTTGTTTTTTCTCGGATAAAAGTAAACACACGGTTGAGCTGACCACGAGGCAGGAGTACACCGTTGCTAGGCAACTGCAAAGTGTAAATGGAAACCTGACGTACTGGTGATTTAGCTAAGTAGCTAGCACACAATGCTAATTTATACTGATCATGTAAAGACATGTCTGGCGTGATAATTTAGGCACATGATTCTTAAGTGTTACAGGAAAAGGGTGACTGATATTAATAACAACGACTGTGTTCTCTAGGAGTGCGTCTAACGGACACAATGAAAGCAATCTTTCGTCTTGGAAAAATGATCATTCCACCCGATTTCACACAGGGTTACAAACACTCAGCAGTGAGATACGTGACTCTTATCAGTGTTTGTCACTCAGAACGGCATGACCTTAAACTTTTAATCCAAATACAGACAGAGAAGCTAATAACCTTATCACAGAGATTAAGACTTGAAGGTTGCACTACATTTCTCTGCACACAGTATCACGTACACCAAACAACGTGTGTAACAGGAAATATGGAGCTCCATCAGACACTACTCTTAAACCACATTTCAGATGTTCGTCATAGTTCACAGAGGAACACTGTGTTTATGTGCACTATATAGAGTATAGGGAATGTGAGGAACAGGAAGTGTGATTAAATCTCCAGTGTAGGTTCCCTTTACCCAAATCAGCCTCAACTTTGTTTGTGTGAGTGTTCAGACACACATAATAAACTGGAAGCTTTTATTACTTGTTAGTGAACATAAAGGGGTAAACAGGACATTGTGGATATGTGATTCAGTTTAACCATTAAACAAACAATATAAATCCCAAGCAAATGATCTAGTTTAACCTCGGGATAGTAAACAGAAAGAGCCAAACTATAGCCAGAAGACCTGCAGCTGTGTGTGGTTAAGTATAATTAGAAATGATTCAGTAAGCATGATGCTAATGCTAAAACACACACGCCCTGAATTATGAAAAGGCAGTAATGTTGTAATGTTGTTCTACATTCAGATACCTACACCCACAACCTACAGCTTAAAAAAACTCATCGCAATGTTTTAAACTGGAATATCCTGAAAGGAGGACATTCCTGATCTTTCTCTACAACATTAGGACATCTGATGTGCTCATGTAAATTATCTTTTAAATTAGCAAATAATCTGCTGGAACGTCCCCTTTGTTATGTCCTTGTTTGGAATTTTTACATCATCACCAGGTTGACTAAACAAATGACTAAAAAAAACCCCTGTGTCATCACGTTAATAAAGAGAGGTTTAAAGCAAACCGAGTCTCAGTGTACCGAGGTAGATTTGTCTAGCTTTTATTAGTCTAAAATCAGAAAACACAACTGTCCTGTAACATTAAGTTACACAAATAGTTATTACTTAACACAAACACCTCAAGTATTTCATTTCCCTTAAACCACAGCAATTTTCTCATTAAAGAATAATGTTTTAATTATTGTTATAAAAAGCCAGAAGAAATAAGTTTCAGTTCAGGGCATGACTGCTCAAGCTTAAAAAGGTCTTTTATTTATTTATCTTTGACTCCCCATTAAACAGCTATGTATATCTGCGGGATACACCACAGTGCTGCTGAGTCCTGGATTCTGATTGGTCAGAAGTTGTTGATTCATTTTCTATAACAGCAGCTCTGATAGTATGACAGGTTTAAAAATAATAATAATAATAATAATAATAATAATAATAATCTCATTCTAATAATGTTCTACACATCCAACATTTCACATAAACCAATTCTAAAAAAGTATGTAATTTATATGCTGAACTTTTCTCTAGAGATACACCAATCAGCCATAGCATTATGACCATCTGCCTAATATTGTGTCAGTTCTCCTTTTGCTGCAAAACAGCCCTGACCCGTCGAGGCATGGAATCCACTAGATCCCTGAAGGTGTGCTGTGGGATCTGGCACCAAGATGTTAGCAGCAGATCCTTTAAGTCCTGTAAGTTGTGAGGTCGGCCTCCATGGATCGGACTTGTTTGTCCAGCACATCCCACAGATATTGGATTGGATTGAGATCTGAGGAATTTGGAGGCGGAGTCAACACCTCAAACTGGTTGTTGTGGTCATCAAACCATTCCTGAACCATTTCTGCTTTGTGTCACGGTGCATTATCCTGCTGAAAGAGACCACAGCCATCAGGGAATAGTGTTTCCATGAAAGGGTGTACATGGTCTGTAACAATGCTTAGGTAGGTGCTACGTGTCACAGTAACATCCACATGGACGGCAGGACCCAAGGTTTCCCAGCAGAACATTGACCAAAGCAGGACACTGCCTCCACCGGCTCGCCTTCTTCCCATAGTGCAACCAGGCCACCTTTTTCCATTGCTCCATGGTGTAGTTCCGATGTACATGGAATTATGTACTACACATGAGTACTCACCCCGTTGTGCATCTTCCTGTAAGATCAATCCCTAATGTGTTTTATTGTCTTTATGCCTTTGAGACAGGACTTGTTTCCCATTCGGTAGGACACTGTCCTGTCTGAGGCAGCATTAGGGTTGTCAGAGCTCCTTTATTGTAAAGAAACAATCCCATAATTTTGTTCAGTATGGACATTTTAATTAACACTGTGGACAGTTCTGTCATGGCATCCTTACTTCTCACACTTGTTTCACCACACATCAACAGAACCCTGTTCTACCTGTTAAACTGCTGAGCCTCTTTCCACTGCTGCATGATATGAAAATCTCAGCTCTCTAATATAAGACTTGGGCTAAAAATATATTCCAGCCTTTAATGCTGCAATCCATTCTGACGTACAATGGACTCAGCAGAAGGAATTTACGTATATATCTGTGCAAAAAACAACCTTGTAGTTAATTTCTACACCATAGCAAAAAGCTGTTATTGTCCACAAGGCACAGGCTTTCTTTAAAATAAACAGATTATTAATAAATCTAATCAGCTTTTACATTTTTAAATAAAAAACACTCCAAATTTATACTACATGTGAATACTTCTGAAACTTGCAAGACTCAGATCTGTGTTAAACTACATAATCATCAGTAGAGTAGTGCAGCCTTTATTTGTCACATTCATTACTGCACAGTGAAATTCTTCCTTCACATATCCCATTCTTGGAGGGTTGGGGTCAGAGCGCAGGACCAGCCATGACTCAGTGCCCCTGGAGCAGGGGGAGGTTGAAGGCCTTGCTCAAGGGACTAATGGTGGCAGCTTGGTGGTGCTGGGGCTTGAACCCTGATCTTCGGGTCAACAACCCTTAACCACTTGAGCTACCACCACCTACAACTTAACCTCTTATCAGATCAAGAGTTTGAATCCTGAGAACGCCACAGACTCAACAGGCCAGAAATCAAGAGTGTAATGGACCCACCTCTTACACCATCAGCAGGGAAGGCTCTGCAGTTTTCTTTAATAAGTGACAGACAAGCACGCTTCATGAAGACATGGTGTGGAGGTGAAGGTTGTAGAATGTGGAGGAACTGGAGTGTCTTGCCCTGACTCTGACTCAATCCCACTGAACACCTCTGAGATGAACTGGAACTAGAGTCTCCACATCATCTCAATAATGCTCTTGTAGCTGAATCCCCACAGCCACAATCTAACATCTAGTGGAAAACCTTCCAGAAGTGAGAACCTCATTATAACAGCAAAGGGAATAAATCTTAAATGAGATGTTCAGCAAGCATATGTGGGTGTGACCATCAGGTTTTGATGTATTTAGGGAGATATAATGTACCTACTCTATCAGAATAAAAATTCTAACACTAATGTAACACATAGAGCTTGGAGCAGAGTTGTGTCTATATGCTCCAAGAGACAGGGACAATGGTGTTTGGTGTGTAGAAGATGAATGGAAAAGGGGGGAACATAGTATTATGCAGTAGTAGGGATGAGATGATGTGCATGTTATACAAAACTACAGCATGATTTCCCCCTACCATACTGCAGGAAGTTACAAAATACAGAAGTGACAAACCACAAACTGGTTATGACCTTTCACCACATGGTGAAGCAGCATCGCAGCAATCCTGAGGTCATGTTACTGATACACAGCTTACATTGTTCAGGCTCTTGGTTTTGTCTCTTGACCAACTGAATTTTCTTCTTGACCTCTTGACCCATATGTATTGTTAAGCAGCCAGTGCACAGTTGATTATTAGAGGCCATGCATATAGCAAAGCAGACTGTAGGTCTGGGTCTTCGAAAAGTGGGTTTATAGCTTCAAAGCAGAAACATCACAACTTCATGTCCACTGGGAACTTATTCACATTACTTGTGCCAACTGGTCGCTTTACGATATGTTTATGCTAATCCAACATTAGCAAACAAAAGATTAGTGTACACTTGGCCTGGCTAAATGAAAGAAGCTTGAAATAAGGATGTTATTGGTCACTAACCAATAATGTTGTAGTAATAATGTAGTCATGTAATAATGCTGTGGGGATGTTGTAGCTCAGTGGTTAAAATGAGGGCCTAGAGATTGGAAGGTTGTGAGTTTAAATCCCAGGATCTGAGGATCAATGCTCAGATGTATAAAATGTGATGAAAAATGCCATGAATGTAACTGTGCATGATACATCCTGTAAAGAAAGGTGGCTGTGTGAAAAATGCATAACTACTTGAAAATAATTATATACTAATATAAATGTCATCTTGTAAACCCCAGGGCTGCTCAATGCCACTTTTGTTTTAGAACTTTATCACTTTTTGTGCTATTTTACATATTACTGTATTTTACTACATATTACTACAGTAAGTTGCTTTCGGCTGCTCCCTGTTCGGGGTCGCCACAGCGGACCAATTGGTCCGCACAACAACTTGGCAAATGTTTTACGCCGGATGCCCTTCCTGACGCAACCCTCCCATTTTTCCGGGCTTGGGACCGGCGCTGCATCCAGTGGTTGAGGCATTGGCTGGGAATCGAACCCGGGCCTTCCGCATGATAGGCCAGAAACCTACCACTGAGCCACCAATGCCCCCCTTACTACATATTACTATATTTTATATATTACTTTAATACACTGTTGTATAATTTAACTTAAATTCTTAAATACAATTTAAGAATAACTTATCTACAAACATTTTGCAGTTTACAAGAACAAATTGTTAAATTTTTGTGTTCCAAATTAAATATCTAAATAATCCTTGCTACGGCGGCCAAAGAACATTGTGGTTTATTAAAAGTGCGAGTGTTGGCCGTCCTGAATATAACCGTGAGCAGTGAAATGACCGGATTAATGTGATCAATGCTGCCCTCAGTTGGCTAGAGACAAACATGGCGCTGCTCCACCAGCAGACAGGTTTTAATGAGATCTGGATATTTTATAACACTGTGATCTCTGAAAACACAACAATTAATGTAAGAAGGCACGTTACACAACGCCGGCTTCTTAATTTATATACCGCAAGTGAACACTGGCTAATCAATAAAAACGTTACTGCAGTAATATAGAAGGCCAGCAGGTATAAATGATTCATGAAGTGTAAGAAATAACACGACTCCCTTTACATTAAAGAGGCTTGTAAAGATAAAATTATATTAATGCCTACATCACCTTTATAGCTCATCATAAGCAGGATATACAAAATCTGTAGTCGTGCACACATTCCTGCAGTTTTCAACTAAATGTAGATGACATTAGATCAACCACAAACACCAATTTTATTCAATATAAATCAGTCTTTGTAAACAACTGACAGATTCTGTTATTTCCACGGTGTGTAATGAACGTGCATTTTTAAGTACAGCTTTATAACAGTTAAAATCAGCAGCAACACATTCTTAAAAAAAATACAGAACAAATGAACAAAAAAATCTCTTGCTACACTTTTGTTTATTATTCAGAATGTTTAGGTTTAACAAAAGTAAAAAATGATGTGTATGTTATACATAAATAAAAATTCAGTAAAATCCACTTACCTGTGAGAGGAGAATGACTTCAGGAACTTCCTGACTCTTTAACTGCTAATTCATTAGAGACATAACAAGGAGATTTCACCTGACTTCAAGAGAACACACCTAAATACAAAGGAAGTTTCACCCAAAAATCCCATCTTCTCCGCCTCAAATGAATAAAGTACAGTTTAGGGAAACAATAGCTTTTACAGGAAATGATAATGTCCCTACTGTAGCTGGAATATAGTTATAATAAAACGTTCACAGTTAACCCATGGATAATTTAACTGTTTACTCTACTAGACTAACATGTGCTTCTTATGCTTTTGTGACTTACAACAAAGCATCAATTTAGAGCCAAATAAACAAAAGAAACTAAAATACAATAAAGGAGATTATCTTCGAGTGGGAGAGTTTTCACTCCAGTTTCATCTGCAACATTTTCCATGTTTCTGCACTTTAACACTACAAATGTACACCACATTTAATCTACTTCAATTAAACAGATCCTTGTAATAGAAATTCACAGCTTGTACTTTCTACACTTTGGCAAAAAATGAGCTATTAAATGTCCAGTTTTTACAGATTTCCATTTTGGAGTCCTCACTGCATTAAAACATGTACCAAAAGAGAATACAGTAATGATCATGATTCCTCACAGCCGTAGCATTGTAATTCAATGAACATTACAAATCCTTATAAAGTCACATCTAAAGCTCTAAATCAGAATAACTTGTCCAATTACATTGAATATTTTTCCCATGTTTGTTAACAAAAAAAAAAAAAACCACCTGATGGGACACATTAAATTCTGTTACCACTTTGACCTCATCACTAAAAATATTTTTTTTAGCCATTTGATCCTCACTGAAAACACCTGACAACTGCAGCAGAAACCTATAAACATTCAGTCAAAAGTGTACTGGTTCACAAAAACATTAAAGCCATAGAAATATGATCATCTTTAAAATGCACATCTAATGCTTCACTAACTTACAAAACCATTCTACAATTTAACACTGAATGTTTAAGGAAACATTTGTTTTTCTGCATAACAACCTCTACAAAATGCAAATCTAAAGCTTCAAATCCGAAGAATCCGAGTATGTGCAGGATTAACAGTCAGAAATATAAAACCATTAAATCATACACTCATCATGAAGCTACAACTTGATTAATAATAAAAGTACAAGTTATTCTAGTTTCCCTGCTTGAAAAGTCACACACTAGCACATTAAAATAAATAAAAAATGAAAGTAAACTGTAAAAACTTGTGTGGTAGTGCTTAGAATAAATGTCAATTTGCTAACAAAAGCTAGAAAATTAACATGTGGATGCTAACTTCTGATTTCAAAAGGCCACTGTCAAAATTCACCACATGGAAAAAGTACAAAAATATACAATTTTACAAAAAAAAACCAGACACTATTCATGTCGAGGTATGAGGTAAAGTGTCTAAAAAGTGTAATTTATTTTCCTGAAAGAATCCAGATCAAATTTAGGCATGTGCTGATAATATAATGAATTATTATATATGGAATGTAGCTACATTCAAGATCAGGTTACACACTGCACTGACAAGTAGTGTTATTAAATATTAAACAGATTATCATTAAAATGGCTGCGACATCAGCACATGCTTAAACAGAGATCATCTTTTCATATGTTGCTTTTTTTTTAGTGCAATGAGTAAAACATGAGTAAACATGTACAATGCATCAAGAAATACAGAGTATAAACAGGTGGCAACCCCAGAAACACTTTATTACAACACGGTCTATTTAATAAATCAAGGCAAGAGACATTCACAGACAATGATGCAGACAAACAGAGAGGGGGAAATGAGGGGAAGAGGGAGATGAAAACAAAAGTTCCCTATAAAAACAATTTCCACATTACAGGCGTCAAAATGGTTAAGTTTTTGGTGAAGGACCAAGCAGGCAAAAGTTACCTTTAATTTTAACGCCAAAAAAGCTGAACTTACTTTTCTTCTTCGAAATACACAGGTCAAATAAAATGTAAAAAATAAAAAAAATAAGCAGCTGGGAATTAAGAGTGAGCAAGTAGATATATATATACGTTTGAAACAAATCTGTACTGGAGCGGTGTGTGTGGCCGAGTCCAGTCGCCTTAGTGACGGAGGGATGAAGAGCGCTGACGGATGAGTGCGAAGTGCTCAGGTCGCTTCTTCCTCCTCCTACACACTTCCTTGTTGTTTTCTTCCATTCAGCTGAAATGTGTCAGAAACGAAGGTGGCAGTTTGGTTTGGGGGTTCAAACCCACACACACACACACACATACATACATACATACATACATACATATACACACACTTTATACTGACACACACACACACACACACACACGTTCCTCTAGTTTCAAACTCCTACAAGATCATTCATAGATTTAGCAACACCATATCCAAATGTCAACACTTCATCTTCACCTTTTAATCTGAATGAAACATTACAGAAATCACACAAACCAAAGTGTTCAGGCAAAACGAAGGATTTTTACTATTTATCATATTTACAGCAGAACTACATTAGCACTTGTGTTACTATTTAACACTTCCATGAAATCTGACCTGTAATATTTCAAGCAGGAAAATATTTAAATATTGTCATTATATTTCAGAAACCTACGCCCATTTTAATTGGTTTAAATAGTTAATTACTTATGTAGGTCAACTAAAACCAACCCCAATTCTGGTTTTACCAACAAAAAACTAACTTTTAATAGAGTATACAAACTAACCCATCCTAGATCATCATAATTCACCATTCAACTACAAAATTCATACAATTTAATATCTCCAGATCACATAATTGGCCTGATTGGAAGCTATGATGTTCAAACCTATTGTCCAATATGTCCTGTTTATAACCTTAACTTTAATAAATAATCTGTAAACTATCAACGCAGTGAACGTAACATGTAATTATAGAATTTTAGATTGTAAGATTTGGACAGCAGAGTAAGACAAAAAAACAAGGCTGGACAAATACACGCCTGGATTTAACTGCTAAAGATTGCTCGCTTTAGCTGGTCAATGCCTCAATGGATAAGAATATATTTCTTTAAAACATTGTAAAGACTTGTTTACACAAGCCTTTATAAAGGTTTTTTTTTGGAAAATGAAAAGGAAACCAAGAAAAATGTCAAAATTCAAGAATCACGTCAAAGTTTAAGACAAATAAGAGCACTGAGACTTTTTTTCATAACAGATCAAATGAATGCGCTCAGAATAAACGAATCACATTCAGACTCATCAAAATAAATCAATATAAAGTTCTATATACAGAACATTCGATACCACGGAGCAGCATGAAGGCCATCGACAAGCAAAGAAAATGGAGAACCAAGAGGAGTGACGACTAAGAACAGGACATCCCTCCAAAAACGAATAAAAGGACAAGAAGAAAATCAGGGAGACTAAAGAGAGCTACAGCAACATTAAAGGAGCTGAAGGAACATATGACATGAAAAACAACCAAATAAAAAACCCACGCCTAAAATCATCCCAAACCATGTGGCAAACCATGTTTTACAGTCCAGATGAGACCGAGGACAATTCTGAAACATGTTTGGTGCAACCGAAACATGACGGTGGCAGCTATGGTACACTATGGTTCTGCCAAGACATTTTGGACAATTTCATGCTCTTTGTGGGAACAGTTTGGGGATGACCCCTTCCTGTTCCAACATGACTACATACCAGTGCACAAAGCAAGCTCCATAAAGACATGGATGAGGGAGTTTGGTGTGGAGGACCTTTAGAGTCCATAACCCGACAGAACATCTTTGGGATGAATTGGAGCGGAGATTGTGATCAGCATCAAGATTTGGAGGTGTGTCCCACAACTTTTGGCAACATGGTGTAGCTTCAGATACCAATCTGTTTGCAAGCACCAAACCTCTACTACACAGCTGAAGATGAAGAAAAAGAACCTTCTCTTCTGAAAACAACCAAAGTCCAACTCAAGTCAACAAAAGAACAACTCCAGAAGATAATGGTCAAAGTTCTGAAAAGGTCCAGTCAGAACCAAGATCCAAAGGCTATCTAAAAGCTGTAGAATGATTTGAAGACGGCTGTGTACAATGGATAACCCTCACTATCTGACAGCTCTGGAGAATTTTCACAAGGAAGAGTGGAGTAATAAAAATCAGTGGAATCTCATGCAAAACAAAGAATGCTGAATTATAAGAAGTATATAAAGACTATGCATACTTATGCCTAAAAATATTTACATCCATATTTCACTTGAAATGTTGTCACATAAAAGATGGAAAAATATGACATGATTTTTCTTGGTTTCAATTTTTTATTTCCTTTTCCAGAGAAATTGTAATAGTTTGAGAAAACATTTTCTATCCACTGTACACACAGACCATTTGTCCAACCATGTAACAGGAAGAGAAATACTAGAAATAATTAAACCTACAAACCTTTAAAAAAATTATTTATATATAATATATATATATATATATATATATATATATATATATATATATATATATATATATATATATATATATAGATAGATAGATAGAAAATAAAAGATATATATATATATATATATATAGATATATATATATATATATATATATATATATATATATATATATATATATATATATATATAGTTCAACTCCTTCCACCAGTGAAACCTATATAAAATGCGTGTTCTATAAAACAAATACTCTATGACTGCAATTGACAGAACTAAACCTACATGTACTGCAAATCATGAGAACAAAAACAAAAAACACACAGAACTCAAGGCATGGGCCGATATTAGATCAATCTGAATGTAAATAAAATTCACTTTAATAATTAGATTTAGCTTTAAATTGTCTTTTATAATGTCTATAAACAGATGCATAACGAACAGTGGTATGTGATGAAATGACTATCGGCACATGCTTTGTTGAGTCTCCACAAAAGAGCACAAACCTGGCAGCATCTTCTAAAGCGAAGCATTTCATCATACAGAAAAATGACTTTAGATGTTATGATTCCAGCTCTTTAAAGCCACATATTTGGAATATTTGTTCAATCAAGTTGCAGTTGAATTACTCTAAAATTGATCACCGAACATCCCTTTCCCTTGGCTTATCAAGCTAAACACCTTGATTAAAGTAATTTAACTGCAACTTGAAGGTTTCACAATAATAAAAAGTGCAACAAAACTTTTAGCACCAAAATTCATTAACATTTCCGTGAAATGTACACTTATCTTTAACGTTGGCTTTGAATCATCAACATAAAAGCACAAATTTGCTCAGAATGAAAAAAATAACCCACACACATTTTAGCTTCTGGTATACTGACAAAAACAAAGACAATCTGAATTGTGACACACACACACAAAGAATGTTTTGTGTTAAACGAAGGTAAATATGTGATGAGCTTCAACAAAACTAACCAACTGACTCTTCCATGGACCAAAAGGACATACAGAATATCTTCAGCCTACAGGTTTATCCAGCTTTACAAAACAACTAAACATTAAGTAAATTTGTCTGTGGTTGGGAATCTATAGCATCTTAAAAGTGAAATATGAAATGTTGGAGTTTAGTTAAATTAATAAAACTAATAAATCAATGTATTAACAGTTACTTAACTAAGCAGTCCCTCCAGGATCTCAGAAATAACAGCAAACAAGCAAATGCTGTGATATTTGGAAGCAATTTAGCAAAATGAGCTCAGATTTTCTGCAGATTTGGAGCAGAGATGCACAGTTTGACTTCACAACATGCATCAGTCACAACCCTCTTAGATTCACGTGAACTTTACAGTACAGCTATCAAAGAAATTGACCACAGGAGTGTCTTCACTGGGAGGAGTTTAAAGGAAGAAACCTGTGCTTATAATTTCAGCAATTCAAAATAGTCAAGGTGCATCATACATTTTGAGAAAAGATGCTGGAAAATCGAGCATTTTTGGCTGCAACAATCACAGAAACTTTGTGAAATCCTGAAGGGACTGAACTGCCTTAATAGATATTACTATAGTTTGGTATTACAGACATTTCAACGTGAGATGCATTAATACAGCAGACAAATAAATTAGGCTGATGGTAAACGTTACACTTCTGCCTCCTTTACACTAAAACCTAAAATGATTTCTTTGATACGGATAAAATGAGAACCTTTTCCTTGCCATGCCACATTTCTCATTGAAATAAATGAGCTTTAACTTTTTACATTCATTAAGTCATGAATTACAGCAAACTGGCCAAAAGACATTGGACATCTCACCTTTCAGCAATGATGAGTTCATAAGCAAAAGCACTGACAATGACAATGTCCTCACACTCATCTACTTTATACGGAGAACAAAAACATCATTCTACATAAATGGAGTAAAATCGCAACATTTAAGTTGAATAACGATGTACGCAAAATGTTAAATGTGTAATTTTACTCCGATCACAAGAGTGACCAGGGAACCAAAGCTGACTTTTAGAGTACAACCACAAAACCTCTAACGAATAGTATACGCTATATTGCCAAAAGTTTTGCAACACCCCTCCAAATCACTGAATTCAGGGGTTGGGCTCAGCCCCTTAGTTCCAGTGAAAGGAACTCTTAATGCTTCAGCATACCAAGACATTTTGGACAATTTCATGCTCTTTGTGGGAACAGTTTGGGGATGACCCCTTCCTGTTCCAACATGACTGCACACCAGTGACCAAAGAAAGTTCCATAAAGACATGGATGAGTGAGTTTGGTGTGGAGGAACTTAACTGACCTGCACAGAGTCCTGACCTCAACCCCATAGAACACCTTTGGGATGAATTAGAGCGGAGACTGCGAGCCAGGCCTTCTCGTCCAACATCAGTGCCTGACCTCACAAATGCACTTCTAAGGGAATGCTCAAAAATTCCCATAAACACACTCCTAAACCTTGTGGAAAGCCTTCCCAGAAGAGTTGAAGCTGTTATAGCTGCAAAGGGCGGGGCAACTCCATATTACATTCATGTGCATGTGAAGGCAGATGTCCTGGGATTGGCCTGGCTCGCAGTCTCCGCTCTAATTCATCCCAAAAGGTGTTCTATGGGGTTGAGGTCAGGACTCTGTGCAGGTCAGTCAAGTTCCTCCACACCAAACTCACTCATCCATGTCTTTATGGAGCTTGCTTTGGTCACTGGTGTGCAGTCATGTTGGAACAGGAAGGGGTCATCCCCAAACTGTTCCCACAAAGAGCATGAAATTGTCCAAAATGTCTTGGTATGCTGAAGCATTAGGAGAAAAAAAAACACACACATCTGAACTCAATGATTTGGAAGGGTGTCCCAAAACTTTTGGCAACGCAGTGTATATTGTGTGTGTACACATGTGCATGCATGAAGCATTAGAAGTTCCTTTCACTGCAACTAACGGGCCAAGCCCAACCCCTGAATTCAATGATTTGGAGGGGTGTCCCAAAACATTTGGCAAGATAGTGTATATCGAGGAAAAACTGCTATATTTAACATTTATAAGCAAATACAGTGTCTGAAAATGTCCAACAGTCTTAACAGATTGTTTGTCCACTACACATTACAAACACATAATACTAATAACTCTGTCAGCTCAGCTTCAGATTTTACTACAATACCTCATTATATTCAAGGGTGCTAGATACCTCAAAGATCCCTTACCCTAATGTTCACATCAAGGGACAAAGCAGAAAGTTACTATTCACTTGCCATTGGCCCTATCTGCAATTCTGGCAATGGTAAATACGCATAAATAATGTGAAATAATAAATGTTTGGGTTCTCTGAAGTCCCCCATTTTTCAAACTCTTCCACTACATACAAACAGAAGACTAGCAAACATGACTCTTACTAAAGCCTGTGGCATTTAATGAGACATGTTAACATTAGCTAACTATTTTATAGTACTTTTAAAATGCATGAAAACACAAGTCACTACTCATGAAGCAGAAAAAAAAAAAAAACTTAACATTGTCACTTCCACATGTGAACAAAAGGCAAAAAATTTGAGGACCATGAAGATTACTTCCAATAGCCCAAACACTACTAATCAATGAGACAGGGTTTGAAACTTTCTGAACAACTTCAAAAACAGCCAAAAACACTAATTTACTAACAAAATGGAATTTAATTTCCATCAAACCAAACATTACCTGACCGTTCACCTGATAATTTCATAAGGACATTTCATACTAGAACTTTACAATTTTCTGACTATCAGGAGATCAAAAGAATGTAAATACTTTAAGGAAAAAAAACAAAAAACAAAAACAACTTCGGCAAAACTTTATCAAGACAGAAAAACTGAACAGTTCTGATTATATAAAGCCAATTTGATTTAATCAATTAAACCATTCCACATTATGATCATTACATCATCTGCAGCTTTAAGTTTATTTGAAAATCTGTTAGCAGGAAAAATCAGCATTTAAACATTTAAACTATAAATTCAATGATTTTTTGCCTGTACAAACAACAAACAGTAACTTCAGCCATTACTGACTACTGTGATTAAATATCTGTACATACTACTTTTAACATTTTAAGTTTTGGTAGCCTGATAAAACAGAAAATACCGATCAATTCATACATGATCATTCTAACAGATTATGGCCAGTGTGCTCCAATATTTAAAAACAGTGAAGCCTCATACAGTTCTTAAATACAGGAATTTAAAGAATGCACATTATTGTTTCATCACAACATTAACAATAGGCCAATGTATGCCAAATTCTTAACTAGGATAGCTTAAATTTCTGAAGTAGTCCTTAAAACTAGCATTTCCCCCCAAAAATTACAGCTACAATAATGACCGTTTACACCTAAACTGACGGCACACCAAGTTTCAACAGGTGAAACCAAAAAGTTTGTGCTTTAATAAAGCCTAATTTATCAAAATGACTTAAATATTTAAGCTAAACTTCACTGATCCTAAAGGAAATCTGTGAATTTGGTAAAAAAAAAACAAAAAAAACAATCAGAATGTCAGTGTTTTTTAAAAAAAAAAAAAAAACGCTATAGGACTTAAAATTTCTGGTCTTCACAGGTTACACAAACAATGGAATGGTATTTTTGCACATAATATCGCATTTCTACAGCTAGGTTCATCCAACAAACCCAAACATTACTGAATTAAATACCTCCTAGGGTTAGGGTTAGTACAGTCTCCATACATACGCCACAAAATTGAACAGACCCTCATTTACTCTCAAATGATACTTCAGAACCTACAAGGTTTTTCCCCCAGACAAATTACAGCCAATTTGTGTATAATATAAAACATTTGAACAAGTATACACTGACAGTCTGCGCCAGAAAGCAAATATATTTTATCATTTAAAAATTTAATTAAAAGTTTAAACACGCAGGCATTAAAATAACACTTTCTTCAAAGTGCCACATACAGGAACTAAATATAAATATTCAAATATAAAAGCAAATATGAAATACCCCTCAAGATGATATCAGTACAAAATCAAATCAAGAACCAATCAAATTTCAGCATGGAATGAGCAGTAATTAATCAATTAATTAAAACAAAAACAAAGTCTTCATTACGGCAAAAATCAGTGTGTGTGTGTGTGTGTGTGTGGCCTTACCGTACCATTACCTACCTGCCATGTTCTGTGGGTGGTGTATCAAAGCTGTTTTTGAAAAGTTTAATTGAGAAATAAGTAATAAAAGTGATATACACATTAACAGATAAAACACACACCTCTGTCCTAACGATGGCGGTATTCCCTCTCACGGTCACGGTCTCTCTCACGGTCACGATCCCTCTCGCGGTGGCGGTCTCGCTCACGGCTCCGCTCTCTGTAATAATCTTCGTGACGATCGCGGCTACGCGATTTGTGTCGGCGACTTTTCTCACGAGAGCGACTGTGGTCCCGATCCCGTGATCGCTCTCGTCTGCTGAGAGAGACAGAACAGTCAGTGAAGGACAGGACGGGTCGAGTTCAGAGATGCGATGGCCATAGTTGAGATATCTGAACGCAGATGAGCCGCGTACCTGGAGGCAGAGCCGTAAGATTTGGACTCGATGCCGTGCAGGCAGTCCTGCAGAGAGCTGATTAACACTTTACAGCGATCATCAGCAGAAACTTTCGACTGCTTTATTAATGAAATTGCAGTTACCAGTGTCTCAATAGCACTGCCGTAATCTCCTGAAACACACAAAAAACAGACACAATGAGTATAACGACTGTGTGGCTCTGTTCCATCGCCCCCGCCTGACACTCCGTCCGTCCACCCTAATGTCTGATCCCTACCGCCTACTGTTGGCTTGTCTGCAGATATATATCAGAGTAAACTACTTCTACCAGCATACATGCAGAATAATTCAGACAGGTGTGTGTGTGTGTTTACCTGCACTTGCATCTGACACAGCTCTGGATATAGCGCTGCTGGATATAGCTCTGTTTCTATTCATTATCTCCTCAAATTCAGCCTCACTCAGAGGGGCTCGAGCTGCGTCCATCTCCCTGAAAACACATGTGAGAAAGAAAAAAAACCCAATTACAATACACAAATCCAGTCACAAAATACACACACTGTGTTAATTATCTGACAGATAAGTGGTCAGAGTTAGTTTGTTACCTGCCCGGGCCGTAATCCCGGTCATAAGGTGGTGGCCGTCCGTAAGGGTCGTTGGGGGGTGGGGCTCTGTCCGGCGCTGCCATGTTGTTGTTTCCAGGTGGTGGGAAGAAGGCAGGATTAACGTGTGGGGCAGGAGGTGGACCTCCAGGAGGGGGGCCACGCATGTGGGGGGGTGGAGCTAAGGCCAGGGGGGGTCCGATAGGACCAGGGGGACGAGGTGGGAATGGGCCAGGAGGGGGGGGACCTTGCTGAGGTGGTGGAGGACCAGGGGGCGGGCCATAACCTGGAGGAGGTGGGCCAGGAGGTAATGGACCAAGTGGAGGTTGGCCAAACTGACCAGGAAACAGTACAGGAGGAGGTGGGCGGTCCCCTCTATTAGGAGGGCCTGAAAGGGGTGGGGCTAAACCTTGACCAGGAGGTGGGGGGCCAGGAGGACCTGGAGGACCAGGGGGACCTGGAGGAGGGCGGGGAGGACTCTGAATACCACCTGAAGATGACAAGAGAATACAACAAACATGTTAATGTTGTCATTTATTCTGTAGAGAAATAACAAAACAGTAACACAGAAATTACAGTAAAGTGTCCTACCAGGGAAGTGTGGAGGCGGAGCTCCAGGGCCAACAGGTCCAGGGAAGCGATCTCCTCCTGGCCCTGCAGGACCAGGAAAGCGCCCACGACCCCTTCCTAGGGGAAAACCACTGCGGGGACCAACACCTGGAGGTCCAGCTTTCCCTTCCCCTGACATCTGCCCCGACTGGGTGCCTAAAAAAGGCAAACATATCATTAACACCCCACTATGATGAGCACAAACACTAATCATTAGATACAGATGAAAGTTGTAAGACGACGAGTATATTTTAAAATAGTCTAGTACAGTGTACTTTAATGAGATACAAGTCTGTTGTGTGCGTTAAAAAAGGTGACGCACTCTTGCGCGACTGCAGCTCGAACTGACTGAGTGACTGTTTGTTGCAGGGTGTGACGATCGGGTTTTGGCCATGCAGCTCGCGCTTCGACAGCAAGTCCAACAACTTCCGGGAGGAGGCTTCAGATCCTACACATACCAACGCAAACCTGCAAAACAACATGCAAAAAGTTTTAAGCGTTCTTGCCTACAGTTACACATCAGTCACACTGAACAGTTTTGATTAAAATAATGCAAGACAATAATTAAACAATAATTAGACAAATATACAATGTTAAAAAGTTACACACAATTGTTAGAAACCACAAGTGTTCTGAATACACATGGAAGATTTGTGTGAGGTTTTCAGAACCACACCACAAATTCTAGATCAGCACAGAGGTTCCTACAGGTTTTGACGCGTTTCTAGAATTCAATGTTCTTGAGAGCCGATTCCAATGTGAAGGGAAATTCCTCAGTACTGAACCACTTTGCGGAACCTATAACAGCACAGAGTACAACAAGAACCTTTGTGGGTTCCAGAACAGCAAAGAGAACCACGCTGAAAAATCCAACAGCACTGATGAGCACAGAGCTGCATAAAGAGTTCGAGAACATCAGTGAGGATTCGAGAGCTAACTTCAGAGTTCCTCTGGAACACACTGTGTGATGCACAAACTCACGGCGAGTAAAGACCCCGCCTACACACGGGCTCACCCTTTCGACTGTCCGTTGGCTCGGTTCTCAAAGAACTTGATCTCCAGCACGTCATTGATGCCGATGGAGCGAATGGCTTCTGTCAGATCTTCATCTGTAGTCCACTGTAGGGAAAAAACAACATTTAAAACAAACATTCTAATTTTAAACCACTTACAAGCTTCAGAATTTAAAAATGATTGAATATTAATAAGCCTATTATGTTATATTGTATTACTACACAGAGCATAAATGTTTTAAATATGCAAAATAATACTTCTGCCTTTGACTACACAGATGAATGAACGAGTGACAGCTATAAGACAAATACACTATATTACCAAAAGTTTTGGGACACCCCTCCAAATCATTGCATTCAGGTGTTGTGTTTCAGGGGTTGGGCTCGGCCCCTTAGTTCCAGTGAAAGGAACTCTTAATGCTTCAGCATACCAAGACATTTTGGACAATTTCATGCTCTTTGTGGGAACAGTTTGGGGATGACCCCTTCCTGTTCCAACATGACTGCACACCAGAGACCAAAGCAAGCTCCATAAAGACATGGATGAGTGAGTTTGGTGTGGAGGAAACTTGACTGGCCTGCACAGAGTCCTGACCTCAACCCCATAGAACACCTTTGGGATGAATTAGAGCGGAAATGTCCAAAATGTCTTGGTATGCTAAAGCATTAATAGAAAAACTACACCTGAATTCAATGATTTGGAGGGGTGTCCCAAAACTTTTGGCAATATAGTGTGAACCTTACCCAGGTGAGGTTGCCGATGTACAGAGCAATGCGCTTGCCAGTATACGTGTACACAACGTTGGGCGGAGCTCCTTTATTCCCCTCGGTGCCTCCAGGTGCGGGAAGGTTGTCCAGGTAATCTCTGTCCTCAGGTGCATCGCCGTTATTGGCCGAGGGGGAGATGACATCATCGTACAGGTCGATCTGCTCGTGAACGGGATAATCTGTTTCCTGTAAACAGACAGCGCACATCAATTTACTAAAAATACCACAACAAACAATGTTTAACAACTTGTTAAAATCCTGACATAATATAACACTCGCATACAATATCATCATGTGTGAGAAATGTTTTCAATTTTCTAAAACGATGTGTGTATAATTAATAAAGATAAATTCTGGTTTGTGGTGTTTTGCTTTATAAAACAGGGCATGTTATTCTCTAACCGATAAAATTACTATAACGTGTGTGTGTACTTAAACAGTCATTATAACACAAACTGCTTATATTAATATTTTAATATTTAATTTAAATGCATACAACAAACATACAATATTAACACACACAATAAAATAGTACTGTTTATAAACACTTATTAATCCTGTTCATATGAACTAAATATACAACAGTACCACGCTAACGAGATCTTTCTCTTCAAACACCGAAAAAAACAAACTATTTAAAACTAACGTATACAATTCCTCTATTATTATTTATTAAAGAATAAAGTGTGCAGGAATGTGTGATTAAAAGTAATTAGCTTAGCTTTTTAAAATGATTAGCTTAGCCAAACAGTATAAACAATGGACCACATACAGCCACAAAGTAGATTTAAAAGAAATTCAGATCGCAAATAGCCTCACATAAATGTCAGTTTTATAAAGTAAAACAATCTAAATATTAATATATTTAAAGCGTTAGCAATGAAGAAAGCTACGATGTGAAAATTAATACCTCGTTAATGCAAGATTAGGCTTAAAAACGACCCAAGGTCGAATCCTAAATCAACGCCTGCTCTCTATATAGAGTGCACTAGATAGGGCTGGAGACGCCATTATCCGACTCGCTACTTAGTGCGCTTACTGAGTGAACATCTGGTGATTTGAGACACGCCCTCCATTCGAGACATTTCATTGTGCGCACTCGCGTTAGCTTGCGACGCTAAAGCCAGTGCACGCGCTTGCAGCCTTTTTAGATGCAAATACGTTTCGCATTAAAAATGGAATATTGACGTTTTAACCATCACGAATTAAAGTGAACAAAAGTGCAAACCCGTCAATATCGGTCTTTTGTGTAGGTGTACCTGATTAAACTCCTCTTCTACATCTGCGTAAATATCGATGTGATCAACACCGTCCGCCATTTTCCGCTCCTCTGTCCTCCTCCCTCAGCGGGCGGAAATGACGAACACGGCGCGGGAACGCGCGGAAAAAGGAACAACGCGCCCGAACCGTGACGTCAGAACATTCGAATATCACCTCAGACGATAACCCAGCATCGATATAGTTAAAAGATGATATATCGTATTATATAATACTTAATTACATTTAAAACTAATTAAAATTTTTAGAACACAATGTTTAAAATGTATTCATGTCTTTACACTGGTTTGGACTCTACTTGTATTATATACTGAGCCTCATCACAGGTCAAGAAAGTATGACCATATAACCCCAATATTATCATCCCTGCACTGGCTACCTGTTAAATTTAGAGTTGATTACAAACTAGCTCTACTTACATTACAAGACCCTAAATGGTTCAGCTCCCACGTATCTAGCCAGTCTTCTAACACGTTACAATCCATCACGCTCCTTAAGATCTCGAAACTCCGGACTTCCGGTAGTTCCCAGAATATCAGAGTCTACAAAAGGGGGTAGAGCTTTTTCGTATTTCAACACACTGATCATCAATACACAAACACACAACACACTAATCACTAACACACACACACACACACACACACTGATCATCAATACACAAACACACAACACACTAATCACTAACACACACACACACACACACACACTGATCATCAATACACAAACACACAACACACTAATCACTAACACACACACACACTGATCATCAATACACAAACACACAACACACTAATCACTAACACACACACACACACACAGATCATCAATACACAAACACACAACACACTAATCACTAACACACACTGATCATCAATACACAAACACACAACACACTAATCACTAACACACACACTGATCATCAATACACAAACACACAACACACTAATCACTAACACACACACACTGATCATCAATACACACAACACACTAATCACTAACACACACACACACACACACTGATCATCAATACACAAACACACAACACACTAATCACTAACACACACACACACACACTGATCATCAATACACAAACACACAACACACTAATCACTAACACACACACTGATCATCAATACACAAACACACAACACACTAATCACTAACACACACACACACACACACACTGATCATCAATACACAATCACAACACACACACACTGATCATCAATACACAAACACACAACACACTAATCACTAACACACACACTGATCATCAATACACAAACACACAACACACTAATCACTAACACACACACACACACACACTGATCATCAATACACAAACACACAACACACACACACTGATCATCAGTACACAAACACACAACACACTAATCACTAACACACACACACTGATCATCAATACACAAACACACAACACACTAATCACTAACACACACACACACACACTGATCATCAATACACAAACACACAACACACTAATCACTAACACACACACACACTGATCATCAATACACAAACACACAACACACTAATCACTAACACACACACACACACTGATCATCAATACACAAACACACAACACACTAATCACTAACACACACACACTGATCATCAATACACAAACACAGAACACACTAATCATTAACACACACACTGATCATCAATACACAAACACACTAATCACTAACACACACACACACTGATCATCAATACACAATCACACAACACACACACACTGATCATCAGTACACAAACACACAACACACTAATCACTAACACACACACTGATCATCAATACACAAACACACAACACACTAATCACTAACACACACATACACTGATCATCAACACACAACACACTAATCACTAACACACACACACACACATACACTGATCATCAATACACAAACACACAACACACTAATCACTAACACACACACTGATCATCAATACACAAACACACAACACACTAATCACTAACACACACTGATCATCAATACACAAAACACACAACACACTAATCACTAACACACACACACACACACACACTGATCATCAACACACAAACACACACACACACACTGATCATCAACACACAAACACACACAAAACACACTGGTCATCAACACACAACACACTAATCACTAACACACACACAAAACACACTGATCACCAACACAACACACTGATCATCAACACACAACACACTAATCACTAACACACTAATCACTAACACACACACACACATTGATCATCAACACACAACACACACACACACACACACACACAAAACAGACTGATCACCAACACACACACACACACACATAAACATTGATCATCAACACACAACACCCTAATCACTAACACACACACACTGATCACCAACACACACACACACACACACACACAAAACGCACTGATCGTCAACACACAACACCCTAATCAATAACACACACACACACACACACACACACTGATCATCAACACACAAACACACACACAAAACACACTGATCATCAACACACAACACACTAATCACTAACACACACACAAAACACACTGATCACCAACACACACACACACACTGATCATCAACACACAAGCACACACACACACACACACACACTGATCATCAACACACAAACACACACAAAACACACTGGTCATCAACACACAACACACTGATCACCAACACACACACAACACACTGATCATCAACACACAACACACTAATCACTAACACACTAATCACTAACACACACACACACAAAACACACTGATCATCAACACACACACACACACACACAAAACAGACTGATCACCAACACACACACACACACACACACACACATAAACATTGATCATCAACACACAACACCCTAATCACTAACACACACACACTGATCACCAACACACACACACACACAAAACGCACTGATCGTCAACACACAACACCCTAATCAATAACACACACACACACACACACACACACACACACACACTGATCATCAACACACAAACACACACACACACACTGATCATCAACACACAAACACACACACAAAACACACTGATCATCAACACACAACACACTAATCACTAACACACACACAAAACACACTGATCACCAACACACACACACACACACACTGATCATCAACACACAAACACACACACACACACACACACACACTGATCATCAACACACAACACCCTAATCACTAACACACAAACACACACACACACACACACACACTGATCATCAACACACACACACAAAACACACTGATCACCAACACACACACACACACACATAAACACTGATCATCAACACACAACACCCTAATCACTAACACACACACTGATCACCAACACACACACACGCACACACAAAATGCACTGATCATCAACACACAACACCCTAATCACTAACACACACACACACACACACTGATCATCAATACACAAACACACAACACACACACACTGATCATCAGTACACAAACACACAACACACTAATCACTAACACACACACACTGATCATCAATACACAAACACACAACACACTAATCACTAACACACACACTGATCATCAATACACAAACACACAACACACTAATCACTAACACACACACACACACACACTGATCATCAATACACAAACACACAACACACTAATCACTAACACACACACACACTGATCATCAATACACAAACACACAACACACTAATCACTAACACACACACACACACACTGATCATCAATACACAAACACACAACACACTAATCACTAACACACACACACTGATCATCAATACACAAACACACAACACACTAATCATTAACACACACACTGATCATCAATACACAAACACACAACACACTAATCACTAACACACACACACTGATCATCAATACACAATCACACAACACACACACACTGATCATCAGTACACAAACACACAACACACTAATCACTAACACACACACTGATCATCAATACACAAACACACAACACACTAATCACTAACACACACACACACACACAGATCATCAATACACAAACACACAACACACTAATCACTAACACACACTGATCATCAATACACAAACACACAACACACTAATCACTAACACACACACTGATCATCAATACACAAACACACAACACACTAATCACTAACACACACACACTGATCATCAATACACACAACACACTAATCACTAACACACACACACACACACACTGATCATCAATACACAAACACACAACACACTAATCACTAACACACACACACACACACTGATCATCAATACACAAACACACAACACACTAATCACTAACACACACACTGATCATCAATACACAAACACACAACACACTAATCACTAACACACACACACACACACACACACTGATCATCAATACACAATCACACAACACACACACACACTGATCATCAATACACAAACACACAACACACTAATCACTAACACACACACTGATCATCAATACACAAACACACAACACACTAATCACTAACACACACACACACACACACTGATCATCAATACACAAACACACAACACACACACACTGATCATCAGTACACAAACACACAACACACTAATCACTAACACACACACACTGATCATCAATACACAAACACACAACACACTAATCACTAACACACACACACACACACACTGATCATCAATACACAAACACACAACACACTAATCACTAACACACACACACACTGATCATCAATACACAAACACACAACACACTAATCACTAACACACACACACACACTGATCATCAATACACAAACACACAACGCACTAATCACTAACACACACACACTGATCATCAATACACAAACACAGAACACACTAATCATTAACACACACACTGATCATCAATACACAAACACACAACACACTAATCACTAACACACACACACACACACACACACTGATCATCAATACACAATCACACAACACACACACACTGATCATCAATACACAAACACACAACACACTAATCACTAACACACACACTGATCATCAATACACAAACACACAACACACTAATCACTAACACACACACACACACACACTGATCATCAATACACAAACACACAACACACACACACTGATCATCAGTACACAAACACACAACACACTAATCACTAACACACACACACTGATCATCAATACACAAACACACAACACACTAATCACTAACACACACACACACACACACTGATCATCAATACACAAACACACAACACACTAATCACTAACACACACACACACTGATCATCAATACACAAACACACAACACACTAATCACTAACACACACACACACACTGATCATCAATACACAAACACACAACACACTAATCACTAACACACACACACTGATCATCAATACACAAACACAGAACACACTAATCATTAACACACACACTGATCATCAATACACAAACACACTAATCACTAACACACACACACACTGATCATCAATACACAATCACACAACACACACACACTGATCATCAGTACACAAACACACAACACACTAATCACTAACACACACACTGATCATCAATACACAAACACACAACACACTAATCACTAACACACACATACACTGATCATCAACACACAACACACTAATCACTAACACACACACACACACATACACTGATCATCAATACACAAACACACAACACACTAATCACTAACACACACACTGATCATCAATACACAAACACACAACACACTAATCACTAACACACACTGATCATCAATACACAAACACACAACACACTAATCACTAACACACACACACACACACACACTGATCATCAACACACAAACACACACACACACACTGATCATCAACACACAAACACACACAAAACACACTGGTCATCAACACACAACACACTAATCACTAACACACACACAAAACACACTGATCACCAACACAACACACTGATCATCAACACACAACACACTAATCACTAACACACTAATCACTAACACACACACACACATTGATCATCAACACACAACACACACACACACACACACAAAACAGACTGATCACCAACACACACACACACACACATAAACATTGATCATCAACACACAACACCCTAATCACTAACACACACACACTGATCACCAACACACACACACACACACACACACAAAACGCACTGATCGTCAACACACAACACCCTAATCAATAACACACACACACACACACACACACACTGATCATCAACACACAAACACACACACAAAACACACTGATCATCAACACACAACACACTAATCACTAACACACACACAAAACACACTGATCACCAACACACACACACACACTGATCATCAACACACAAGCACACACACACACACACACACACTGATCATCAACACACAAACACACACAAAACACACTGGTCATCAACACACAACACACTGATCACCAACACACACACAACACACTGATCATCAACACACAACACACTAATCACTAACACACTAATCACTAACACACACACACACAAAACACACTGATCATCAACACACACACACACACACACAAAACAGACTGATCACCAACACACACACACACACACACACACACATAAACATTGATCATCAACACACAACACCCTAATCACTAACACACACACACTGATCACCAACACACACACACACACAAAACGCACTGATCGTCAACACACAACACCCTAATCAATAACACACACACACACACACACACACACACACACACTGATCATCAACACACAAACACACACACACACACTGATCATCAACACACAAACACACACACAAAACACACTGATCATCAACACACAACACACTAATCACTAACACACACACAAAACACACTGATCACCAACACACACACACACACACACTGATCATCAACACACAAACACACACACACACACACACACACTGATCATCAACACACAACACCCTAATCACTAACACACAAACACACACACACACACACACACACTGATCATCAACACACACACACAAAACACACTGATCACCAACACACACACACACACATAAACACTGATCATCAACACACAACACCCTAATCACTAACACACACACTGATCACCAACACACACACACGCACACACAAAATGCACTGATCATCAACACACAACACCCTAATCACTAACACACACACACACACACACTGATCATCAATACACAAACACACAACACACACACACTGATCATCAGTACACAAACACACAACACACTAATCACTAACACACACACACTGATCATCAATACACAAACACACAACACACTAATCACTAACACACACACTGATCATCAATACACAAACACACAACACACTAATCACTAACACACACACACACACACACTGATCATCAATACACAAACACACAACACACTAATCACTAACACACACACACACTGATCATCAATACACAAACACACAACACACTAATCACTAACACACACACACACACACTGATCATCAATACACAAACACACAACACACTAATCACTAACACACACACACTGATCATCAATACACAAACACACAACACACTAATCATTAACACACACACTGATCATCAATACACAAACACACAACACACTAATCACTAACACACACACACTGATCATCAATACACAATCACACAACACACACACACTGATCATCAGTACACAAACACACAACACACTAATCACTAACACACACACACACATTGATCATCAACACACAACACACACACACACACACACAAAACAGACTGATCACCAACACACACACACACACACATAAACATTGATCATCAACACACAACACCCTAATCACTAACACACACACACTGATCACCAACACACACACACACACACACACACACAAAACGCACTGATCGTCAACACACAACACCCTAATCAATAACACACACACACACACACACACACACTGATCATCAACACACAAACACACACACAAAACACACTGATCATCAACACACAACACACTAATCACTAACACACACACAAAACACACTGATCACCAACACACACACACACACTGATCATCAACACACAAGCACACACACACACACACACACTGATCATCAACACACAAACACACACAAAACACACTGGTCATCAACACACAACACACTGATCACCAACACACACACAACACACTGATCATCAACACACAACACACTAATCACTAACACACTAATCACTAACACACACACACACAAAACACACTGATCATCAACACACACACACACACACACAAAACAGACTGATCACCAACACACACACACACACACACATAAACATTGATCATCAACACACAACACCCTAATCACTAACACACACACACTGATCACCAACACACACACACACACAAAACGCACTGATCGTCAACACACAACACCCTAATCAATAACACACACACACACACACACACACACACACACACTGATCATCAACACACAAACACACACACACACACTGATCATCAACACACAAACACACACACAAAACACACTGATCATCAACACACAACACACTAATCACTAACACACACACAAAACACACTGATCACCAACACACACACACACACACACACTGATCATCAACACACAAACACACACACACACACACACACACTGATCATCAACACACAACACCCTAATCACTAACACACAAACACACACACACACACACACACACTGATCATCAACACACACACACAAAACACACTGATCACCAACACACACACACACACATAAACACTGATCATCAACACACAACACCCTAATCACTAACACACACACTGATCACCAACACACACACACGCACACACAAAATGCACTGATCATCAACACACAACACCCTAATCACTAACACACACACACACACACACTGATCATCAATACACAAACACACAACACACACACACTGATCATCAGTACACAAACACACAACACACTAATCACTAACACACACACACTGATCATCAATACACAAACACACAACACACTAATCACTAACACACACACTGATCATCAATACACAAACACACAACACACTAATCACTAACACACACACACACACACACACTGATCATCAATACACAAACACACAACACACTAATCACTAACACACACACACACTGATCATCAATACACAAACACACAACACACTAATCACTAACACACACACACACACACTGATCATCAATACACAAACACACAACACACTAATCACTAACACACACACACTGATCATCAATACACAAACACACAACACACTAATCATTAACACACACACTGATCATCAATACACAAACACACAACACACTAATCACTAACACACACACACTGATCATCAATACACAATCACACAACACACACACACTGATCATCAGTACACAAACACACAACACACTAATCACTAACACACACACATACACTGATCATCAATACACAAACACACAACACACTAATCACTAACACACACACTGATCATCAATACACAAACACACAACACACTAATCACTAACACACACACACACACACACTGATCATCAATACACAAACACACAACACACACACACTGATCATCAGTACACAAACACACAACACACTAATCACTAACACACACACACTGATCATCAATACACAAACACACAACACACTAATCACTAACACACACACACACACACACTGATCATCAATACACAAACACACAACACACTAATCACTAACACACACACACACTGATCATCAATACACAAACACACAACACACTAATCACTAACACACACACACACACTGATCATCAATACACAAACACACAACACACTAATCACTAACACACACACACTGATCATCAATACACAAACACAGAACACACTAATCATTAACACACACACTGATCATCAATACACAAACACACTAATCACTAACACACACACACACTGATCATCAATACACAATCACACAACACACACACACTGATCATCAGTACACAAACACACAACACACTAATCACTAACACACACACTGATCATCAATACACAAACACACAACACACTAATCACTAACACACACATACACTGATCATCAACACACAACACACTAATCACTAACACACACACACACACATACACTGATCATCAATACACAAACACACAACACACTAATCACTAACACACACACTGATCATCAATACACAAACACACAACACACTAATCACTAACACACACTGATCATCAATACACAAACACACAACACACTAATCACTAACACACACACACACACACACACTGATCATCAACACACAAACACACACACACACACTGATCATCAACACACAAACACACACAAAACACACTGGTCATCAACACACAACACACTAATCACTAACACACACACAAAACACACTGATCACCAACACAACACACTGATCATCAACACACAACACACTAATCACTAACACACTAATCACTAACACACACACACACATTGATCATCAACACACAACACACACACACACACACACAAAACAGACTGATCACCAACACACACACACACACACATAAACATTGATCATCAACACACAACACCCTAATCACTAACACACACACACTGATCACCAACACACACACACACACACACACACAAAACGCACTGATCGTCAACACACAACACCCTAATCAATAACACACACACACACACACACACACACTGATCATCAACACACAAACACACACACAAAACACACTGATCATCAACACACAACACACTAATCACTAACACACACACAAAACACACTGATCACCAACACACACACACACACTGATCATCAACACACAAGCACACACACACACACACACACACTGATCATCAACACACAAACACACACAAAACACACTGGTCATCAACACACAACACACTGATCACCAACACACACACAACACACTGATCATCAACACACAACACACTAATCACTAACACACTAATCACTAACACACACACACACAAAACACACTGATCATCAACACACACACACACACACACAAAACAGACTGATCACCAACACACACACACACACACACACACACATAAACATTGATCATCAACACACAACACCCTAATCACTAACACACACACACTGATCACCAACACACACACACACACAAAACGCACTGATCGTCAACACACAACACCCTAATCAATAACACACACACACACACACACACACACACACACACTGATCATCAACACACAAACACACACACACACACTGATCATCAACACACAAACACACACACAAAACACACTGATCATCAACACACAACACACTAATCACTAACACACACACAAAACACACTGATCACCAACACACACACACACACACACTGATCATCAACACACAAACACACACACACACACACACACACTGATCATCAACACACAACACCCTAATCACTAACACACAAACACACACACACACACACACACTGATCATCAACACACACACACAAAACACACTGATCACCAACACACACACACACACATAAACACTGATCATCAACACACAACACCCTAATCACTAACACACACACTGATCACCAACACACACACACGCACACACAAAATGCACTGATCATCAACACACAACACCCTAATCACTAACACACACACACACACACACTGATCATCAATACACAAACACACAACACACACACACTGATCATCAGTACACAAACACACAACACACTAATCACTAACACACACACACTGATCATCAATACACAAACACACAACACACTAATCACTAACACACACACTGATCATCAATACACAAACACACAACACACTAATCACTAACACACACACACACACACACTGATCATCAATACACAAACACACAACACACTAATCACTAACACACACACACACTGATCATCAATACACAAACACACAACACACTAATCACTAACACACACACACACACACTGATCATCAATACACAAACACACAACACACTAATCACTAACACACACACACTGATCATCAATACACAAACACACAACACACTAATCATTAACACACACACTGATCATCAATACACAAACACACAACACACTAATCACTAACACACACACACTGATCATCAATACACAATCACACAACACACACACACTGATCATCAGTACACAAACACACAACACACTAATCACTAACACACACACTGATCATCAATACACAAACACACAACACACTAATCACTAACACACACACACACACACAGATCATCAATACACAAACACACAACACACTAATCACTAACACACACTGATCATCAATACACAAACACACAACACACTAATCACTAACACACACACTGATCATCAATACACAAACACACAACACACTAATCACTAACACACACACACTGATCATCAATACACACAACACACTAATCACTAACACACACACACACACACACTGATCATCAATACACAAACACACAACACACTAATCACTAACACACACACACACACACTGATCATCAATACACAAACACACAACACACTAATCACTAACACACACACTGATCATCAATACACAAACACACAACACACTAATCACTAACACACACACACACACACACACTGATCATCAATACACAATCACACAACACACACACACTGATCATCAATACACAAACACACAACACACTAATCACTAACACACACACTGATCATCAATACACAAACACACAACACACTAATCACTAACACACACACACACACACACTGATCATCAATACACAAACACACAACACACACACACTGATCATCAGTACACAAACACACAACACACTAATCACTAACACACACCACACTGATCATCAATACACAAACACACAACACACTAATCACTAACACACACACACACACACACTGATCATCAATACACAAACACACAACACACTAATCACTAACACACACACACACTGATCATCAATACACAAACACACAACACACTAATCACTAACACACACACACACACTGATCATCAATACACAAACACACAACACACTAATCACTAACACACACACACTGATCATCAATACACAAACACAGAACACACTAATCATTAACACACACACTGATCATCAATACACAAACACACTAATCACTAACACACACACACACTGATCATCAATACACAATCACACAACACACACACACTGATCATCAGTACACAAACACACAACACACTAATCACTAACACACACACTGATCATCAATACACAAACACACAACACACTAATCACTAACACACACATACACTGATCATCAACACACAACACACTAATCACTAACACACACACACACACATACACTGATCATCAATACACAAACACACAACACACTAATCACTAACACACACACTGATCATCAATACACAAACACACAACACACTAATCACTAACACACACTGATCATCAATACACAAACACACAACACACTAATCACTAACACACACACACACACACACACTGATCATCAACACACAAACACACACACACACACTGATCATCAACACACAAACACACACAAAACACACTGGTCATCAACACACAACACACTAATCACTAACACACACACAAAACACACTGATCACCAACACAACACACTGATCATCAACACACAACACACTAATCACTAACACACTAATCACTAACACACACACACACATTGATCATCAACACACAACACACACACACACACACACAAAACAGACTGATCACCAACACACACACACACACACATAAACATTGATCATCAACACACAACACCCTAATCACTAACACACACACACTGATCACCAACACACACACACACACACACACACAAAACGCACTGATCGTCAACACACAACACCCTAATCAATAACACACACACACACACACACACACACTGATCATCAACACACAAACACACACACAAAACACACTGATCATCAACACACAACACACTAATCACTAACACACACACAAAACACACTGATCACCAACACACACACACACACTGATCATCAACACACAAGCACACACACACACACACACACACTGATCATCAACACACAAACACACACAAAACACACTGGTCATCAACACACAACACACTGATCACCAACACACACACAACACACTGATCATCAACACACAACACACTAATCACTAACACACTAATCACTAACACACACACACACAAAACACACTGATCATCAACACACACACACACACACACAAAACAGACTGATCACCAACACACACACACACACACACACACACATAAACATTGATCATCAACACACAACACCCTAATCACTAACACACACACACTGATCACCAACACACACACACACACAAAACGCACTGATCGTCAACACACAACACCCTAATCAATAACACACACACACACACACACACACACACACACACTGATCATCAACACACAAACACACACACACACACTGATCATCAACACACAAACACACACACAAAACACACTGATCATCAACACACAACACACTAATCACTAACACACACACAAAACACACTGATCACCAACACACACACACACACACACTGATCATCAACACACAAACACACACACACACACACACACACTGATCATCAACACACAACACCCTAATCACTAACACACAAACACACACACACACACACACACACACTGATCATCAACACACACACACAAAACACACTGATCACCAACACACACACACACACATAAACACTGATCATCAACACACAACACCCTAATCACTAACACACACACTGATCACCAACACACACACACGCACACACAAAATGCACTGATCATCAACACACAACACCCTAATCACTAACACACACACACACACACACTGATCATCAATACACAAACACACAACACACACACACTGATCATCAGTACACAAACACACAACACACTAATCACTAACACACACACACTGATCATCAATACACAAACACACAACACACTAATCACTAACACACACACTGATCATCAATACACAAACACACAACACACTAATCACTAACACACACACACACACACACTGATCATCAATACACAAACACACAACACACACACACTGATCATCAGTACACAAACACACAACACACTAATCACTAACACACACACACTGATCATCAATACACAAACACACAACACACTAATCACTAACACACACACACACACACACTGATCATCAATACACAAACACACAACACACTAATCACTAACACACACACACACTGATCATCAATACACAAACACACAACACACTAATCACTAACACACACACACACACTGATCATCAATACACAAACACA
>JAUCMX010000018.1:565173-600173 GCA_033459395.1 Hemibagrus guttatus
ACAACCCGGGCCTTATTTTTAAGTATTCAGTAGCAACCTTGGGCATACTGTTGGAGCTCTGCCACTCTATAGGCCCAAGATCCAAAGTTTTGATTTCTTCCCAGTGTTCAAACAGATGCTGGTAAGTGGATTGCAAGACTGTCCTTCACATGCGGCCATCAAACTGTCATTGCACCCGCAAGTGGTGTCATCTTATGCTTGATCGCAGACATCACACCCAGTGCTCCAGTAACCCTAATATTTGTAGGATTTACTTATGCCGAGTTCACACTGCACAATTTGGTGGGGTCACGGTTGTTTTCACACTGCACGGCTATCTGGGGGAGCGGTCAGTTGCCGCTGTGTTCACATTGCACGATGGATCGGTGACAGGAGGTTACACACTGCATGACTTCACAATGGGAAGAATCGCCCACAAGTCTGTCTGCTCCGCAAACTGCGTTTCACAACCGAACATACGCAAGAAATAATAAGGAAATAACGTGAGATCACACGTGACATCAGAGTTCTAGCATGAGACTGGAAATGGAACCCACAAAAAGTTTGCGATCCAAACGGTCAGTGCGGGAATGAGGAGTGTGTGTTCTGCAGAATTTAACAAATGAATAATTTAGCAATGCGCTGCTGCTGATGCGGCTGGTCAAGCAAATGTTTCTGCTTTATTTCTGTGTGATGTCATTGTAAAGCTTATTTATTCTGATATAACTATATTTAAGACATTTTTTCTGATAAAAACCTATAAACTCTACTAAACTATAATATTGTGCTCCAACTGAAGCTAGATCTTCCCGCTGCCCTGTATCTCTCTCTCTCTTTGGCTGTAGGTCAGTGCCGAGGTGTTTTTCAGTCAGAACTCCTTTCACACTGCAGGATTTGAGTCACTGACAGGTCCAGATAGATCATCGGCAACTCGCTCAGATCGTATCTTCGGTAATGAGCTCAGATTTGCCTTCGATTTTGGGCAATTTGCAAAAACTAGTCAGTAACTGAAAATCAGGGCTAAAATCGTACAGTGTGAACTCAGCATTAGTCTGTTTCGTAACTTCATGGGGGTTATTAGGTTTGCTCTTTGTATGATCTCCTGATACACTGGGAGCATTATGGTTCTGGTGACATACAGTGGCTGTAAGTGCACAAGCCTCTTCAAGGTATAAATCTACAAAGGGGTAGATGGCTTAGCAACACTAAATTAACTAAATGTGAAAGATTGTTATGGCTTGCAATGGACTTGCATCTCACCAGTCATTCTTTGAAAGGCTCTAAAATAACCGTGACCTTGACCAGGTTAAAGCACTTATAAATAAATGAAAAAGAATGTATGGATGAAGTAGCAACATTAAAAATGCTTTCTCTTCTTATCAGTAGACTGTTTCACTTTAAAAGCTTCAACCAGAAGCTGTGTTATTTATTTTACCCCCTGTGTGTGTGTGTGTGTGTGTGTGTGTGTGTGCATTACTCTTTATTTTAGGTGATCGTTTCTCACCCAAGATATGAAAGCTTCAGAGAAATTTGCAATTGCCTGTTTTCTGTTTCAAGGTTTGTGAATGATTTACATGTGCATTTTTAGAGTAAACGGTTATATGTTATAATAATACTTTGCAATGTGTGTGTCTGTGTTTGCAGCTGTTTTGTGTAGAGAATTCTTCATCAATCTACCAGAAAGTATAGAAGCCATGAAAGGCCTCTGTGTTCTCATTCCCTGCAGTTTTGATTTTAAAGAACAATATGATGAAGAACTACAATACATCCCTAGAGGAGTCTGGTATAAAGGTGACAGTTTGGCAAAATACAAAGTCTTTTCTTCCAAAACTACTGAAGAGAACAAGATTGATGGCAAAATTATAGGAGACCTCCACCGGAAGAACTGCACCACTATCTTCTACAACATCAGTGAGAGTGACAGTGGAGAATATTACTTTAGAATAGTGTCTGGAAATCTAAAATATATTTATCCTTCTTCTTTTTATTTAAATGTCAGAGGTGAGAGCTGCAGCACAGTACATCAAGTCTGTAATTACATTAATGATGCACTGAAACAAATTGAGTTGGAACAAACTCATCTCTAATGTGATAGTATGTATTTATTTCAGCATCTCCAATCAGCCCCTCAATAACACTGTATAAGGAGGATCAGGGGGAGATGGAGGACCAGAATGAGGTGGTGGAGGGAACTTCAGTGAGTCTCATTTGCTCTGCTCGATCTCCATGTCCCTTCAACCCCCCTATTTTTACATGGAACTTCCTGCCTGAGGATAGAAGACAGGAGCAGAAACACAACAACAAATTCAGCTCCTCTCAGCTGAACTTCAACGCTACTCACCTGCATCATGGACTCACTTTCACCTGCACCACCACCTACCAGCTCCAGAACCAGAACAAATCAGCACAGAGCTCTCGTACTCTACATGTTCTGTGTAAGTGCATATTAAGTAGTCTTTAAAGATGGAAACATGGAAACTTAAACACATGAATTGAACACATAAATTGTGTTCCTCCTCCTTCAGATGGTCCTAGAAACACGTCAGTATCAGTGTCTCCATCGGCTTCAGTGCTTTTGGGCAGTTCAGTGTCTCTGAGTTGCAGCAGTGATGCAAACCCAGCAGTGCTGGACTACACCTGGTACAGAGAGAACGGAGAGCAGATAGGAACCGGAAACCAACTTACCATCAGCAAGATTGTTTCTACACAGAGTGGTGTGTACTACTGCAGAGCCCAAAATCAGCACGGAGATCAGAAGTCATCTGTGGTCCTGGATGTTCAGTGTAAGTACAGATCTGTGTTTTTGTAAGCTGGCCAAAGCATGGATACAGGTCTCTTGCCTTTTAACTGGTTTTACTCACTTGTAAAGGTGCATTGTATTCCAGGCTCAGTGTCCCAGATTATTTTCATGCATCAAATGCTTCTCAGGGTGAAGTTATTTATGGTACTTTGGTGAACCTTACAGATATATCAACCAGATATTTAGGGCCAACCTTAGTGAATAGGTCTAAGGGGAGGGAACAGACGAAGGGGGTGTTGCGGTGTGTATGAAATGAGATCCACAATCTCAGTGACCATTTTTTCAGGGACCAAGGCAAGACAAGACAAGGTAATGCAAGGCAGGGAAAACAACAGTAACAAAAAAGCTAAACAGTAAAATTTAAGCTAACAGTAAAATGATAGTAGTAATACAACAAAATAAAACAAAAAGGTTTGGCCTGATGAAATTGACAGACACGGGAAGACCACCAGTGGACTGTGTAGTAGATAATTGTGAGTAAATTCCAGAATAAACAGACAAAACTGCAGCAAAACATTGCTTCACACATAACTGATATCTATCTGATGCGACTAAAGTACAAGCAACACAGGAACAAGTATGGGTACAGATGGAGCGTAATTCCAGTGCATCACAGGGAACTGGGAAGATTGAGGACATTGCGTCCAGAGAAGAATCCTGGACCATGCACAAGCTTTGCTAAGCTAGTGTAGGAGGAGTGTTGGCCTCCACTGGGGATATTACTGAATATTTGTAGAAGCACTTTTAGGAGCTCCTTAAACCATTGGACCTATCTGCCCTTCAGAAGGCACTGTGTGAACTCTCTAATGCTTTGGAGTCTCTAATCTATTTTGCTGAGGTTGCATGGTAGTTAGAAACCTTCATAGTAGCAAAATGGCAGGGATGAAATAGATTCAGCCAGATATGTTGAAGGCACTGTACATTGTTGCAGTCACATGCTTCTTCAATGGTTCAAGCAGATATAGTGCAGTGGTTTTGGCCTCCAGGAAAAGTCTATTCCAGGGTTCTATACTGAAAACTATGATAATTGAATGTAGGTTTTCAAGGCTGTGGGAAAAGTGGGCGAGCTTTTACTCATGTACAGCTTTGTGTAAGGGGTCACAGGAATAAGGTAATCTTTTGTAGATTTGTAGAAGACAAGTTTGTATACTTTGATATCTGTTGTGGGAGGTACTACAAGATTATAGGGTAGTTTGGTCACTTCATAAAATTAATTCTTTTTATTAGCACAGTGAAAGTTGTGTGTGTATTCTGTATGTTAAATCAAAGTGATTTAAAGAGACCTCTGATTTTCCCCACTAGAGCTGTATTGTCACGTCCGGGCACCCCCACCCTGTGTGGGGCTCGAACCCGGACCTCCATGATTGCGCGTGCACGTGCCTGCACGCCATGGCAGCCTATCTCCATGGAATAGGGAGCCTGCAGGGTGGAAGACGGTCTTGAGGGTGGCGAGCGGGACTCGGTGTGTAAGGGTCTTAGTTGCCAGGCATGATGGTTCTGCTGCTCCATTCGATGCTCTCGGATGTGCTGTTCGATCCGTGTGGCATCCAGCTTGGTGCAGAGTACACGGGAGGCTAGCATGTCCTTGACCTCTGCTGCTAGTCCTGTTTTGCATGTTGCATGTTAACAGTATGTTGGTCAACTGTTTATGAGGGTGATTGCCTGTGGAAAGAAACTGTTCCCATGTCTGGTAGTTTTGGGGTATAATGTTCCGCAGAACCTACCAAATGGGAGTAGTTGTTCCAGGTTGTGTCCAGGGTGTGAGGGGTGTGTAGTGATTTTTCCTGCCCATTTCCTAGTTCCTTCGGAGTATAAGTCAAGGAGAATGGGCAGGGGAACCAATGATTTTTTCTTCTGTTGTTCTTCCTACTGTTTGCTGCAGTCTGTACCTGTCCTGTTTTGTGGCTGCACCAAACCAGAAACTGATGGATGTGCACAGGACAAATTTAATGGCTGCATTGTAGAACTGTACCAACAGCTCCTGTGGCAAACCATATTTCCTCAACTGGCACAGAAAGTATATCCTCTGCTGGGCCTTTTTGAGGAAGAGGTTTACGGTTGACTCCCATTTTAGGTCTTGGGAAATGGTAGTTCCCAAAAAGTTAAAGGTCTCTACATATGACACTGGACTGTTGGATATTGTGAGGGGGAGTAGTGTTGATGGCTCTCTTTTAAAGTCCACTGTCATTTCCACAGTGAGCATTTTCAGCTTCAGATTCTTCTGACTGCACCATAGTACCAGCCGATCCACCTCCTGCAGACATGCAGATCTTTGCAATCTTGGTCCAACGAGTCCAACGAGCATAGTGTATTCTGTAAACTTCAGGAGTCTGTAACTGTCTGTAACGGCTGGGTCCTTGGAGATGCAGTCATTAGTCTTCTTCTTCTTCTTTCGGCTTTTCCCTTCAGGGGTCACCACAGCGAATCATCTCTCTCCACCTATCCCTATCTTCTGCATCCTCAACACTTGCACCCACTAGCTTCATATCCTCATTAAGTCCATCCATATACCTCCTCTTTGGTTTTCCTCTTTGCCTCCTGCCTGGCAGCTCCATGTCCAACATTCTCCTACCAATATACTCACTCTCCCTCCTCTGAACATGTCCAAACCATCTTAATCTGGCCTCCCTAACTTTGTCCCCCAAACGTCCAACATGAGCTGTCCCTCTGATGTACTCATTCCTAATCCTGTCCAATCTTGTCACTCCCAAAGAGAACCTCAACATCTTCAGCTCTGCTACCTCTAGCTCTGACTCCTGTCTCTTCCTCAGTGACACTGTCTCTAAACCATACAGCATGGCTGGTCTCACCACTGTCCTGTACACCTTCCCCTTGATTCTCGCTGATATTTTCCTATCACACAGAACTCCCGACACCTTTCTCCACCCATTCCAACCTGCCTGCACTCGCTTCTTTACCTCTTTCCCACACTCTCCATTACTCTGGACTGTTGACCCCAAGTACTTAAACTCCTGTACCTTCTTCACCTCTTCACCCTGTAACCTTACTGTTCCACTTCTCTCCCTTTCATTCACACACATGTACTCAGTCTTACTATGACTGACTTTCATTCCTCTTCTCTCCAGCGCAAACCTCCACCTCTCCAGGTTTTCCTCCACCTGCTCCCTGCTCTCACTACAGATCACAATGTCATCTGCAAACATCATCGTCCAAGGAGACTCCTGTCTGACCTCCTCTGACAACTGGTCCATCACTATAGCAAACAGGAAGGGGCTCAGAGCTGATCCCTGATGCAGTCCCACCTCCACTTTGAACTCCTCTGTCTGACCTACAGCACACCTCACCACTGTCCTGCTCCTCTCATACATGTCTGTCAGGAGTAGCTGGACAGTTCCCTGCCAGGCCCGGGGAGGGCGCTGGCAGGAGAATCCTGGAAGCCTGTTTGTCTGCGTGATTTCCTGCCCATTGTTCTCCATCCTGCTTGTGTCACCTGTCCCTTATTACCCTGTTGTGTTTCCCTATAAAAGGGATCCTGGTGTGCATGTGTGGCGTGGGTCAATGTTCTGTGTATAGCTGTCCCGTGGGTGTTATGTTAGGTTTGGGGTTATGTGTGTTTAGTTTATTGTACCACGGAGTCTCGGGTTATGTTTGGTTTTCCCCTGTATTGTGTTTATGTTAATAAAATCAGTGCTTCGCTGAATCCTGCGCTTGGGTCTGTGCTTTCACGGCGTGCTGGAGCGCGCGGCACCACGGAGGTCCGGGTTCAAGCCCCGCATAGGGCGGGCAGGGCGGCCGGACGTGACAGATTGACCCACCAATCTGAAGACCCAGCGGGATTCAGCAGCTACTTCCTGACCAGGGCGAGGGTTGCAGTCCGGCGGTTGAGGACATCCGGCAGACCACCTGCCTCGGAGAGAGCCGAGCAGGTGGCTCCCCATTCCCGTTTCCCCAGGAGGGTGCCTCTTTCCGGTGGGTCGAGGACGTTGCTTCGCGATGGATTGCCGCGGAGGATGCTGCCTCACGATGGATTGCCGCTGAGGACATCGCTCCGTGATGGATTGCCGCGGAGCACGCCGCTCGACACCGTGTTTTGGGGGGCATCTCCTTTTTATTTTTTTCCCTTTGGAAGCGTGGCGTCCACCGCCTGTTGGCCGGGGCCGCCGCTTCACGATGTTGTGTTCCGTGAGGGACGTTGCCTGGCAACCGGGGTGGAGCACGCTTCCTGCCCTCCTGAGCAGCTGTCGGGTGCCACGGGACCCCTGGAGTTGGGGTATCGCTGCGGACTGCAACTGCCGAGTACTTCGTGTGTTTCCCCTCCCCTCTGGTATGAACTGCCTTTTTTTTTCGAGCCCTGGGGCGTCTTTTTAGTGTGGCTGGAGGCGCTTCGGGAGCTGCGCCTTAGAGGGGGGGGTTATGTCAGGAGTAGCTGGACAGTTCACTGCCAGGTCCGGGGAGGGCACTGGCAGGAGAATCCTGGAAGCCTGTTTGTCTGTGTGATTTCCTGCCCATTGTTCTCCATCCTGATTGTGTCACCTGTCCCTTATTACCCTGTTGTGTTTCCCTATAAAAGGGATCCTGGTGTGCATGTGTGGCGTGGGTCAATGTTCTGTGTATAGCTGTCCCGTGGGTGTTATGTTAGGTTTGGGGTTATGTGTGTGAGTTTAGTTTATTGTACCACGGAGTCTCGCGTTATGTTTGTTTTTCCCCTGTATTGTGTTTATGTTAATAAAATCAGTGCTTCGCTGAATCCTGCGCTTGGGTCTGTGCTTTCACGGCGTGCTGGAGCACGCGGCACAACGGAGGTCCGGGTTCGAGCCCCGCATAGGGCGGGCAGGGCGGCCGGACGTGACAATGTCCTGCACCACTCTGACATACTTCTCTGCTACTCCTGACTTCCTCATACAGTACCACAGCTCTTCTCTTGGCACCCTGTCATACGCTTTCTCCAAGTCTACAAACACACAGTGCAACTCCCTCTGACCATCCCTATACTTCTCCATCAAAATCCTCAGAGCAAAAATTGCATCTGTTGTGCTCTTTCTGGGCATGAAGCCATACTGCTGCTCACAAATTTCCACTACCTTCCTTAACCTAGCTTCCACTACTCTTTCCCATACCTTCATTGTATGGCTCATCAACTTTATCCCCCTATAGTTACTGCAACTCTGCACATCACCCTTATTCTTAAAGATCGGCACTAACACACTTCTTCTCCATTCCTCAGGCATCTTCTCACTCTCTAAAACCCTGTTGAACAAACTAGCTAAAAATTCCACTGCTGCCTCTCCCAGACACTTCCAGACTTCCACCGGGATGTCATCAGGACCGACTGCCTTCCCACTTTTCATCCTCTTCAAAGCCTTCCTGACTTCATCCTTTCTAATCTTATCTACTTTCTGTTCCACAGAGTTCACCCCTTCTACTCTTTTTTCCCTCTCATTTTCCTCATTCATCAGCTGCTCAAAGTATTCCTTCCATCTCCTCTGTACACTCTCCTCACTTGTGAGCACCCTTCCATCTCTATCCTTAATAACTCTAACTTGCTGCACATCCTTCCCATGTCGATCCCTCTGCCTAGCTAACCTGTACAAGTCCTTCTCTCCTTCTCTAGTGTCTAACCTAGTGTACAACTCGTCATATGCCTTCTGCTTGGCCTTAGACACCTCCCTCTTCACTCTGTGCTGTAACTCCTTGTATTCCTGTCTATTCTCTTCAGTCCTGTCCATGTCCCACTTCTTCTTGGCTAACCTCTTCCTCTGGATACTATCCTGAACTTCCTCATTCCACCACCAAGTCTCCTTATCTTCTTTCCTCCTTCCAGATGACACACCCAGCACCTTTCTCCCTGTCTCCCTGATCACTTCTGCTGTAGTTTCCCAGTCATCTGGCAGCACTACCTGACCACCCAGAGCCTGCCTCAACTTCTGTCTAAATTCCTCACAACATTCCTCCTTTTTCAGCTTCCACCACTTGGTTTTCTTCTCTGTCTCTGACCTCTTCTTCTTACAGACCATCAGAGTCATCCTACACACCACCATCCTATGCTGTCTGGCTATACTCTCTCCCACTACCACTTTACAGTCACTAATCTCCTTCAGATTGCCTCTTCTACATAGGATGTAGTCTACCTGTGTGCTCCTACCTCCACTCTTGTAAGTCATTCTATGCTCCTCCCTCTTCTGAAAATAAGTGTTAACCACACCCATGTCCATCCTCTTAGCAAAGTCCACTACCATCTGTCCTTCAAGGTTCCTTTCCTTAACTCCAAACTTGCCCATCACCTCCTCATCACCTGTGTTCCCCTCACCAACATGTCCATTAAAATCCGCTCCTATCACCACTCTCTCACCCGTGGGAATACTCTCCATCACCTCATCTAATTCACTCCAGAATCTCTCTTTCTCCTCTAACTCACAACCTACCTGTGGGGCATAACCACTAACAACATTCAACATCACCCCTTCAATCTCTAACTTCAGACTCATCACCCTGTCTGACACTCTTTTCACCTCCAGGACATTCCTCACAAACTCCTCCTTCAGGACCACACCTACCCCATTTCTCTTACTATCCACACCATAATAAAACAGCTTGAATCCTGCTCCTATACTACGAGCCTTGCTACCCTTCCACCTGGTCTCCTGTACACACAGTATATCCACCTTCCTTCTCTCCATCATATCAGCCAGCTCTCTACCTTTCCCTGTCATAGTACCAACATTCAGAGTTCCTATTCTCAGTCCTACACTCTTACCTTTCCTCTTCTCTCTCTGTCTGCGCACTCTCCCCCCTCCTCTACTTCTTCGACCAACAGTAGCCCAATTTCCACCGGTGCCCTGTAGGTCAACGGCGCCGATGGCGGTCGTTGTTAACCCGGGCCTCGACCGATCCGGTATGAAATTCGTACTGACGATTCGCATGGTTAAATTTGGCAACGTTCTACGCCGGATGCCCTTCCTGACGCAACCCTCTCTATTTATCCGGGCTTGGGACCGGCACAGAAGTCACTGGACTGTGACCCCCATGGCTAGATTAGATCCAGTCATTAGTATAAAGGCAAAATAACAGTGGGGAGATGACACATCCCTGGGGAGTGCCAGTGCTAACTGTCGATACACTGAAGCTAACTCCACCTGCTGTTTCTTGCCTGTCAGGAAGCTAGTGATCAACTGACATATGGCAGAGGGTATTGCTAGCAGTAGGAGTTTGGAGGAGAGGATTTCCGGGATTATTTTGTTAAAAGCTGAACTGAAGTCAACAAACAAAATCTGTGCATATGTCCCTTGGCAGTCAAGGTGTTGCAGGATGTAGTGCAACTTCATGTTGACCACATCAACCACTGACCTGTTTGCTCGTTAACAAACTGCAGTGGATCCAGTAACTGTCCTGTGATATTTCTGAGGTGGGCTGATACCAGCCGCTGAAAGGACTTCTAACTATACAGTGGGGCAAAAAAGTATTTAGTCAGCCACCAATTGTGCAAGTTCACCCACTTAAAAAGATGAGAGAGGCCTGTAATTTTCATCATAGGTACACTTCAACTATGAGAGACAGAATGAGAAAAAAAAAATCCAGAAAATCACATTGTCTGATTTTTAAAGAATTTATTTGCAAGTTATGGTGGAAAATAAGTATTTGGTCAATAACAAAAGTTCATCTCAATACTTTGTTATATACCCTTTGTTGGCAATGACAAAGGTCAAACGTTTTCTGTAAGTCGCCACGAGGTTTTTACACACTGTTGCTGGTAGTTTGGCCCATTCCTCCATGCAGATCTCCTCTAGAGCAGTGATGTTTTGGGGCTGTCGCTGGGCAACACGGATTTTCAACTCCCTCCAAAGATTTTCTATGGGGTTGAGATCTGGAGACTTGCTAGGCCACTCCAGGACCTTGAAATGCTTCTTACGAAGCCACTCCTTCATTGCCCGGGTGGTGTGTTTGGGATCATTGTCATGCTGAAAGACCCAGCCACGTTTCATCTTCAATGCTCTTGCTGATGGAAGGAGGTTTTTACTCAAAATCTCACGATACATGGCCCCATTCATTCTTTCCTTTACACGGATCAGTCGTCCTGGTCCCTTTGCAGAAAAACAGCCCCAAAGCATGATGTTTCCACCCCCATGCTTCACAGTAGGTATGGTGTTCTTTGGATGCAACTCAGCATTCTTTCTCCTCCAAACACGACAAGTTGAGTTTTTACCAAAAAGTTCCATTTTGGTTTCATCTGACCATATGACATTCTCCTGATCCTCTTCTGGATCATCCAAATGCTCTCTAGCAAACTTCAGACGGGCCCGGACATGTACTGGCTTAAGCAGGGGGACACGTCTGGCACTGCAGGATTTGAGTCCCTGGCGGCGTAGTGTGTTACTGATGGTAGCCTTTGTTACTTTGGTCCCAGCTCTCTGCAGGTCATTCACTAGGTCCCCCCGTGTGGTTCTGGGATTTTTGCTCACCGTTCTTGTGATCATTTTGACCCCACGGGGTGAGATCTTGCGTGGAGCCCCAGATCGAGGGAGATTATCAGTGGTCTTGTATGTCTTCCATTTTCTAATAATTGCTCCCACAGTTGATTTCTTCACACCAAGCTGCTTACCTATTGCAGATTCAGTCTTCCCAGCCTGGTGCAGGTCTACAATTCTGTTTCTGGTGTCCTTTGACAGCTCTTTGGTCTTGACCATAGTGGAGTTTGGAGTCTGACTGTTTGAGGTTGTGGACAGGTGTCTTTTATACTGATAACGAGTTCAAACAGGTGCCATTAATACAGGTAACGAGTGGAGGACAGAGGAGCCTCTTAAAGAAGAAGTTACAGGTCTGTGAGAGCCAGAAATCTTGCTTTTTTGTAGGTGACCAAATACTTATTTTCCACCATAACTTGCAAATAAATTCTTTAAAAATCAGACAATGTGATTTTCTGAATTTTTTTTCTCATTCTGTCTCTCATAGTTGAAGTGTACCTATGATGAAAATTACAGGCCTCTCTCATCTTTTTAAGTGGGAGAACTTGCACAATTGGTGGCTGACTAAATACTTTTTTGCCGCACTGCATATAATCTAACATAACATGCAACTGATAGGGGCAGCTGTAGAAGCACTGCAGTCTGATTGCCAGACATGGAATAATGGTGCCCTGCGATGCTAATGCATAAATGTCTGCATTTAAGAACAGTTTCTGCTGTAAATGACATTATACTAATGTTTCTCTTAATGTGTTTCTCTCTCTCTGTCACTTTCTCTGTCACTTTCTCTCTCTCTCTCTCTCTCCCTCTCTCTCTCTCTCTCTGTCTCTTTCGCTTCCTCTCTCAGATGCTCCTCAGGTCTCTCCCTCCTCCAGCTGTAACAGCGTCCACAGTTTGATCATATGTTCCTGTGAGGTTCATGGAAATCCATCTCCTAAACTGGTGTGGCATTTCTCTGGTCAAACTGTCCTGCCCTCTGAGAGTGCGTCCATCAGAGAGGAGGCTATGAGTGACACAGGTTTAAAAAGCTTTATTACCATCCATCAGTCATTTTTAGACACACCCACTCTGCAGTGTATCGGCATCAATAAGCTGGGCGTCGACACACACCTGTTTAATCCCATCAAATCAGGTAGGCAGCCATATCAAAAAAGCAGTGTAACAATTATTTTTTGCTAAAAATATAAATAAAAATCTATAAAAATTTGTTGTGTTTTCTCCCAGAATGCAGACATACTGCATTAGCTTATCTGGTTCTATCTCTTTCTGTGGTTCTCCTCCTGTGTATTGGTATTATTAGTTTTCTCATCTACAAATTAAAGCAGTAAGTCACATGTGGTCATTTTTAGGAATATTTCTATCACTGAAACTTGATCTAAACACTATTCAGTTATATTCAGTCGAGTTTCATACATTGTATTGTTGTATTACATATTTAATACGCATGTCTCTTACAGATTATTTGGAAAAATTAAGGTGAGTTTAAAATAGAAGTAAATTCCTAAATGATATAGATATATGTGATATGCATCAGTGTTGACAGTAGAAATGATGTTCTAAATGATTATCTACTGTTCCACATGATGATGAAAAGATATTGTACTGTTTGTTGTTTAAGGTTCTTAAAAGTGGGAATATTTATACTTCTCTCCAGCGTTCTACTCCAAACACGTATGAAATTTTGCAGACACACAGAGGTGATGTCACATTATTCATTGACATCAGTATTTAATTAACCTACATGGAACTTCAGAAATCACTTATAATTAAATGTGTTTTGTGTTTCAGAAATGAGACTACAAGAGAACAAAGTCTAAAAAGTGACAGATACATAGATACATGCTCATTTGTTGGTCTATTTATTGTTTTAATGTTGTAAATAATGTTTATATTTTTTGTGCACAACATGCACCCCAGACAATTCCCTGTCTGACTGCCAGAGGGTGCCCTTCTGCAAATATTGAAAGACGTTTTAATTTGTCATGCTAGCTGTAGAAAGTACATGGACCATAGTTAATTTATTTTTCTTAATTTTATCTGTGTATGGCTCTGCCCTTCCTTGCTTTATCTCTGAATTTATTTAACCCCCAGTGTTTGGATTATTGACCTTGTCTGCCTAGCTGACCATATATTTTGGATTGTCTGTTGGATTGTGTTTACAGTTATTTATCTAGAAATTTTGACAAATTTGATTTTGTACCAATAAATGACTTGAATGTGGACATGTAACCTGCCTGAGAGTCTTTTGTTACATTATGTTATTGCAAATGTTCATTGCTGTTTATTGATGTTTAGTAGACATTCAGTATGTAAGTCGATTACTGTTTTGTTATTGTTTAGATAATTGTTTCAGAATATATTTCCAATATAATGAGATGAAGTAGAGATAATAGAGAACAAGTCAGGATTCTCTCAGGCCTGATTATATTGCCAGTCCACAATCCTGGTTAAGATTCTGTTTGTCAAAAATAAAGGAGTTCTTTTCCTCTGAGTGTCACGGGCCGGAAGACGTAGCAAGATGGAGCAGACCCAAATGCGGGGATAGACGTCAGACAGGGGTTTATTCAAAATAATAACATTAATACATACATAGACACATGGAGGAAGAAAGCTAAATACAGAACGAAGGTGAAGACGATAATGACGAGGACAATACTAACCACATTCACAACGAGGACTAGCAAACACACAAGCACAGACACCACTATAAATAAGGAGCATAATCAATCAGACAAGAAAACAGGTGAACAGAGGCGGGGCTGGCACAAACAAACTAAACAAAACCCCTACTGAAAGCCCCCTAGTGGTCCAACGGGGAACTTTGCCAACCATGACTCTGAGGGCCTGGGGACACCTTTTTACCTGGTGCTTGAAAATGACATGTGCAATGATGTGCTGCTATTGTGAACCTGACTGGAGTTTGCTGCTCTCAACAGTGAGTGGTTTTCTTCACCTTAGGTGGGATTCAGGATTTCATTACAAAATAGACCAACCCCCCTAAAGTATCCTCTTTAATTGATTTATTTGGGCCAATTCAAATACTGGGACTTGCTCTCATATTTTCATTATGTAAAGCATTTGCTTTGTGTATGAAATATATCACTAAATGCCTTAAAATTAATATATGTGCCAGTTATGGATATATATTATTCCACCCTATACTATTAAGTATATAAATGACTAAAATGATAGTTATAAATTATAATTATAATTAAATCAGCTTTCTAAATGGTTTGACTGTGTGTGAAATTTAAATCTAAAATCACAATACATGACAAATGTATAAATTATTAAAAAAATTATTATTATGTATTATACCAAACGGCGTGTTTGTTTTTATCTTCTTTCTTATTAAAATGCATAAGTATGTTGGGTACTGTGTGAATAGGAAAAGTATTTAGCAATAATCTTTGCTTAGCTTTAATAATAGTTAGGCGGACAAATCCAAAACAAGACAAGATCAGGGTCAAAAAACAGGCTTAGGTCCTATTATGTTTTGATTAACTCCAACTGAATCTAGGATGGACATAACCATTGTTCTCAGAGGGTCTTATCAAAATGAATATTAAAGTCACTGAGGAATCAGAATATGGCCCTGGAGGTCTGTAAATAATAATCAGTGGAATCGAATCGGTAGACTTGTTTTTCGTAGCTACATATGTTAAGGTAGTATAAAGAATTTCAGATGTTTTGAATTTATTGCTATATTTTAGCATGGCACTTAGCTTATCGTCATGAATAACTGTGACACCTCCTCCCCTGCCTGTTTGGTGTGGTTGATGTATGTAACTATAACCAGGCTTACACGCTTCATTTAATGTTACATACGTGTTTGGTTTAATCCATGTTTCTGTTAAATATAGAACACTTAACTCCTGATCAGTAATCAGTCTATTAATAATAAGTGTTTTAGATGAAAGAGAGCTTATATTTAACAGTTGTAACGTATCGCCGGAGTCGGGCGGTGTAGGATCCACATGCAGATTTTATTAGTAATCCAAATCGTCCTAGCTTCAGATCAAAGGTGCTGGCTGTGAATTCACTATGATCTCATTTTATGCTAGTCAGGTTACTAAAATAAATGTTCTGAGTATCTATACTTTTTTGTAACAGACACAGTCTCTATGTTGTGAACCCTGGGTAATGATTCATTGCAGCTAGCAGACTTGGCTTGGCTTGTCTGCATTAGCTTTGACTTTGCAATCATGCTACCGAGTCATAACCTATTTCCCCCGCTGTGAGAGTGTAACTAAAATACACTTATTACAAGTAAACTTAACACTAATGACAGTGCAAGAATTACTGAACATTCTGCAGGTCACACACTGGACCAGCTGATTGTTTGCCATGGTACTTGGATGTAAAGCTGAAATTCATCCCAGCTTCTCCATGAAGCCAGCCCACAACCTGGAGCTAAATTGTGGTCCCTGATTGCTCACAATGTCCTAAGGGATGCTAAAACAGCAGAACACATGGTCACATAACAGTTCAGGGACCAAGGACACTAGCATCTGGGGAGTGAGAGCTTTGATTGGGCACATGTAGTACATGAGATTATTGCTCTGTGAACATTGCAGATCATTCAGGACCACCAGTACCTGGTCTGCAGCTGGTGGTGGTGTGATGAACCAGGTAATGAGTCTCTATATCAGCAATCTTGGGGAAAAAAGCTTATTGGGGTTATAGAAAGTGGGTACCTGACATCACAGGAAACAGGCTATAGCTTGATCCAGTTGCCAGTGAATGGCCCCCATAATGCAGCTGGGGAACAATTAGTGCCCTTCTCTGGGATTGGGGTTCATCTGAGTGCATACAGGACAAGGCATTTGCTTTTGTGTTTTTGGAGTCTGAATCTAGGAAGTAGATCCCACATCATATTTGCATTCAGTCAGCTGACAGTTTGCTCGAGAAGAATTCCCATCCATTTCACCAAAACACTCTATGCCCATGAACCCTCCAGATCTGTTTGTTTTCCTGAGAGAAATATTCCTAAACACTGAGACTGTGTCTTTTAATAGTCTGTACCTTTTGATCAAAGTAGGCACAGCGGACCATAAAAGACATTAAAGGAAAATAAATTAATAAAGAACAATCTGTCTAACTTTTCTAACTCTAATATTATTTTTATTTCGTATGGTATGCATTTCTGTATTCTCTAATATTATTCTGCTGACACTCTTTTCTTACTTCCCTGATTTTTATAGTCATGTGTACCACTTCCTCCTTTCAAATCCTTTTAACTCCTAAAGTTTCATATTCCTGATACGTTTCTATTTCCCAGTTATTTCCATCTGAGCTGTCACCCATGCTGAAAGCACAAAATAAGAAACTTGCAGCTCTTCCATACAATCAACAACAGTTTTCTGGCTTCTTTCCTGTTGTGTAGGTGTTACTTTGTATTCCAATTTTCAGCAGTAGTTGGTGATGGTATTCATGTTCATCTCAGGTAAAATTGCATTCATTTATTTGTTGAAAATAACACAAAATGCTTTTAGAATAGTGGTCTATGGTAAAGTGTGTAATTCAAATCTGTTTTTGAAAGTAAATCAAACAGCAATTTAATATTTTTGTATTACTGATATGAAATATCAATATGAAACATTTTTAAAACTGAAATACAATGTAATCAAATCTGTAAGTTAGAATTTGTTTTAGAATGAGTTTTATTTATTTTTTTATTTTTTATTTTTTTACATCCTTTTAATAACACTGGAGTATAATATTTTACAATGGACAGTAAATAAAACAGCTAGGACACTAGGGTGTTATCTGGTTGTTGGTAGGTGGTTTCTGTGGTATCCCACGACTTTGGCAAATTGTTACTAGGCAGCTGCTGTGGTATTTAAGGTGGTTACTAACAAAGGCCAAGGTATTCTAGATGGATGCCATGATATCACAGGCAGTCACTAGGGTAGTACTAAATATTTATCATCTTAAATCAAAATCATTCTGTTCCAAAATAATATTTATATTAATTATATATATTTATTATATATTTTTATATTTATTTTTATTTATATTTTTTACATTTATTATATATAACCTTGGGGGGCACGGTGGCTTAGTGGTTAGCACGTTTGCCTCACACCTCCAGGGTTGGGGGTTTGATTCCCACCTCCGCTGTGTGTGTGGAGTTTGCATGTTCTCCCCGTGCCTCGGGGGTTTCCTCCCCCAGTCCAAAGACATGCATGGTAGGTTGATTGGCATCTCTAAATTGTCCGTAGTGTGTGAGTGAATGAGAGGGGTGTGTGTGTGCCCTGTGATGGGTTGGCACTCCGTCCAGGGTGTATCCTGCCTTGATGCCCAATGACGCCTGAGATAGGCACAGGCTCCCTGTGACCCGAGTGTAGTTCGGATAAGTGGCAGACAAAAAAAAAAAGAATGAATGAATGAATGAATGAATGAATGAATGAATATATAACCTTTTGTACGTCACTCTGGATAAGAGTGTCTGCCAAATGCCAGAAATGTAAATTATTAATAATTAATTTAAAACCACAATTGTAATATTAATATTAACTGTAACATTAATAATTTGTTAAAACTGTAATTGTATAATAGTTCACTTGTAGTTAAAAGAAATCTATTTGAAAAAATTGTTATTATTAAATAAAAAATTATTTTCATTTTTGCAAAACGCTTCATGAAAAAAGTGACTGTGTTTGATACTGTGTAATGAAATTTGGCCAGAGTAAAAAGCTGAAGGAAAGTTGTTGCAGGATCAACTTTTTCCTGTGTGAAACAGTCAAATTTTACATGGACACAGTCTTTAGCATGGATACCAGTAAACCAGCATAATTGAGCACAATATAAGGTGGACAGTATTTTTTTGTTGTACTTAATTCCTATGTGCTTTATTTTACAGTACGTTAACAAATTACAGTTTGTTACAAATGTTATATGTAAATTATGGTAACTTTATAAATATTATTTGTATGAAATATATTTATATCTAGGATACTGTGTAACATGTAAATTCCTCTTAAATTGTTACAGACGTTAAACTGACCACATTTGCATCAAATGACTTGAATTTATTGTGTTGTGTTGTTTGCATGGTCTGTAACTTACTGTAATTATTACTAATGACTCAGAACATTTCTCATTCTGTTTTTCTTCAGGTGATCTTTCCTGAACAGAAAAATGACAACAGTGAAGAAATTTGTCTTTGTTTTTTCTGTATTTCAAGGTTTGTGTTAAAATTACAATTAATTTGTTAAAAGTGACAGGAACTGAATGATTGATTTTCATAGTGTTTGGTGTGTGTGTTATTGTAATAATGAGTTTATATTTTGTGTTATTGTATGTTTGCAGCTGTGTTGTGTAGAGAATTCTCCATCAGTCTACCAGAGAGTGTAGAAGCTCTGAGAGGACTCTGTGTTCTCATACCCTGCAGTTTTCAGATTGAAGAACAATACGATGCAGACCTCCAGAGAGATCCTACAGGAATCTGGTTAAAAGATGGTACTGATGTTAACAGGAACAAAGTCTTTAACTCTAAAGTAACTACAGAGAACAAGATTGAAGGTGAAATTATAGGAGATCTCCTCATGAAGAACTGCACCACCATCTTCTATGATATCAGACAAAGTGACAATGGAGATTATTACTTTAGAATAGAAACTTCTGGAAAAATGAAACACCTTTATAAATCTCCAGTATCTCTAAGAGTGCGAGGTGAGAACTGCAGCAGTGTGTGTGTGTGTGTGTGTGTGTGTGTACAGTGTAACTGTAATTACATTAATGATGCACTGGAACACATTTAAAACTCATCTCTAATGTGATAGTGTGTGTTTATCTCAGACTCTCCAATCAGCCCCTCAATAACACTGTATAAGGAGGATCAGGGGAAGGTGGAGGACCAGAATGAGGTGGTGGAGGGAACTTCAGTGAGTCTCATTTGCTCTGCTCCAGCTGCTCCATGTCTCTTAAAGCCTCCCACTTTTACATGGAACTTCCTGCCTGAGGAGAGAAGACAGGAGCAGAACCACAACACCAGCTTCAGCTCCTCTCAGCTGAACTTCAACGCTACTCACCTGCATCATGGACTCAGTTTCACCTGCACCACCACCTACCAGCTCCAGAACCATAACAAATCAGCACAGAGCTCTCGTACTCTACATGTTCTGTGTAAGTGTTACTTCATCAATTCACATTCAGTAGACTTTAATGATTTATAGAGTCTCCTAAATCCTGTTCCTCCTCCTTCAGATGGTCCTAGAAACACGTCAGTATCAGCGTCTCCATCGGCTTCAGTGCTTTTGGGCAGTTCAGTGTCTCTGAGTTGCAGCAGTGATGCAAACCCAGCAGTGCTGAACTACACCTGGTACAGAGAGAACGGAGAGCAGATAGGAACCGGAAACCATCTCACCATCAACACCACTGATTCTACACACAGAGGTTTATACTACTGTAGAGCCCAAAACCAGCACGGAGACCACAACTCATCTGTGGTCCTGGATGTTCAGTGTGAGTACAGAAGTGTGTTCTTGTAAGCTGGCCAAAGCATGGATACATGGCTCTTGCCTTTCAACTGGTTTTACTCACGTGTAAAGGTGCATTGTATTCCAGGCTCAGTGTCCCAGATCATTTTCATGTGGTCATGAAAATGGCTACAGACATGACTGCTACCCCACTTCACATCGCCGATCATCACCTGGTATCCTTCACTATCACTCTGCATATCCTGCATAAACATAACTCCCAGCACCTCTCTCTTACCTGTCGAAACCTTCACTTTATCTCACTTCCCCTGTAGCTTCCTGTACTCTTTCATCTCTTCCTGACCATGACTCCTTTTTTCTCCCTGCCACTGGACTCAAGATTCACCAAAGCTCCACAACATCTCTTTACTACTCAACCCTCTGGCTCCACCTGCTCCATCCTCCCTGATTGCAGAAGACTTCTCCACCAATGAAAAGATTGAGAAGATCTGCCAGACCATCGCTTCTGCCCCAACTTCACCAACATTAGACAGCCAGGACTCTGCTACTCCTTCATTAAAGCATCTCTCAACTGTAGCAGCAGAAGAGATTTTGCAAATCATCCAGTCCTGCAATCCTACCACCTGCCCACTGGATCCAATCCCTTCCATTATTCTCCAGACCATCTCGCTTGACCTCCTGCCCTTCATCACCACAGTCATCAATGGATCCATAGCATGTGGCCATGTACCAACTACCTTCAAGAAAGCAAGGGTTATCCCCATACTGAAGAAACCTCCTCATACATCAGCAACTACAGACCAATATCACTTTTATCCTTTCTTTCTAAAACTCTTGAACACATTGTTTATAATCAGCTGTCTGACTGATCTCCTGGGAAATAGCCTCCATGATCCCAACCAGTCTAGCCCCAAAGCTGCACATTCCACAGAGACTGCACTTTTGGCTGCACTGAGAAACTACATGCTGCTAGATCAGCCAAGCTTCATCTGTCCTCATCGTCCTCGACCTCTCTGCAGCATTTGACACAGTAAGCCACAAGACTCTCTTGTCCACCATCAGGAGCCTTGGAATTCGTGGAACAGCCTGGGAATGGTTTGCTTCCTACCTGGATGGTCGCTCATATCAGGTAACATGGAGGGGATTGACATCTGCTCCACGCAGACTTTCTACTGGTGTCCCACAAGGCTCAGTACTTGGTCCTCTCCTTTTCTCCCGCTATACTCACTCTCTTGGAGAAGTCATATCTTCACATGGGTTCTCTTACCACTGTTATGTTGATGACACCCAAATTATCTTCTCCTTCCCTCCCTTAGATACCACGTGAACATTTCATCATGGATGATGGCTCATCAGCTGAAACTCAATCCCAGCAAAACTGAACTGCTGGTCATCCCAGGTGATTCATCTCTAGCCCAAGATCTCGTGATATCTCTGAACAACTCTGATTTCACCTTTGGCCACTGCTCGCAACCTTGAGGTAGCAATGGATAATCACCTGTCCTTTTCCTCACATGTTACTAATGTCACAAACGCATGTCAGTTTCTTCTGTACAACATCAAAAGGATTCGGCCATTTTTGTCCACACAGGCAGCTTAGGTGCTTGTTCAGTCTCTGGTCATTTTGAGACTGGACTAATGCAGCTCTCTACTGTCAGGTCTACCTCTGAATACAATTTGTTCACTGCAAATGATCCGAAATGCAGCTTGGTGACTTGTTTTCAACCTACCTTAGTTCTCCCACACCACCCCACTGCTGCGCCTCCACTGGCTTCTTGTAGCTGCAGCAGATTCAAAACACTAATGCTTGCCTACAAAGCCAAGAATGGACCAGCGCCATCTTACCTCAAAGCTCCTATTACTCCTCACACTGCACCTCGCTCACTCAAATCCACTAGCACTGCTCGACTGGTCCACCATCTCTCAGGGTAAGAGGTAGGTATACATCTAGACTCTTCTCTGTTCTGGTACCGAGGCGGTGGAATGAACTTCCTCTAGATGTCCATACAGCCGAGTCACTTACCGTCTTCAAATGACAGATGAAGACCTACCTCTTCCTGAAGCGCTTAAACTAGCTCTTATTTTTCCCTGTTTGTTTTATGTTTATTGTTGTATGTTGAGTACAGGAGAAACTTTGTTGTATGTTGTAAGTGTGGGTGCAGGAGAAACTCCCAACACAGTTTTTAGGCTGATGGTATCCTGAGTCTGTGTCCTATTGAACCAGGGTTAATGTACTCATTGATATAGAATTCAAAGCACTCTTGTACGTCGCTCTGGATAAGACCGTCTGCCAAATACAATAAATGTAAATGTAAAAAATGCAGGGGGCATGGTGGCTTAGTGGTTAGCACGTTTGCCTCACACCTCCAGGGTTGGGGGTTTGATTCCCGCCTCCGCTGTGTGTGTGTGGAGTTTGCATGTTCTCCCCATGCCTCGGGGGTTTCCTCCGGGTACTCCGGTTTCCTCCCCCAGTCTAAAGACATGCATGGTAGGTTGATTGGCATCTCTAAATTGTCCGTAGTGTGTGATTGTGTGAGTGAATGAGAGTGTGTGTGTGTGTGTGCCCTGCGATGGGTTGGCACTCCGTCCAGGGTGTATCCTGCCTTGATGCCCAATGACGCCTGAGGCTCCCAGTGACCCGAGTGTAGTTCGGATAAGTGGTAGACAATGAATGAATGAATGAATGAATGAATGTAAAAAATGCAAACATTTTCATCAATGTTGTACTTCAGGTCCTTACTCCATGACTTTTGAAATGAACTCAGATCAACTGTTTCATAGTGATTCATCACAGAGTAAATTCTGGATAAGAAATTTTTAACATCAGCATTCTAAAGGATGTAGAGTAAAATGTATCCAGAAGAAATCAGAATCAAGTGAAGGCTATTATGTCTGGTCAAATAACAATTATCTCATAACTTAAATTGCAACTAATGCCAACATATATGTTTGGGCCACTGCTATAGTTCTGAAATTTCTGAAAAATCATTTATAGTATACAAAAACAAACAAAAAACATTAGGAAATATTTTGGGAACAGTTCAAACAAGAGCACAAAGGTCAGAGTATATTGAAATATTCCATCACACCTTTATCTCACAGCTTCCTGTTCCTCCTCCTTCAGATGGTCCTAGAAACACGTCAGTATCAGCGTCTCCATCGGCTTCAGTGCTTTTGGGCAGTTCAGTGTCTCTGAGTTGCAGCAGTGATGCAAACCCAGCAGTGCTGAACTACACCTGGTACAGAGAGAACGGAGAGCAGATAGGAACCGGAAACCATCTCACCATCAACACCACTGATTCTACACACAGAGGTTTATACTACTGTAGAGCTCAAAACCAGCACGGAGATCACAACTCATCTGTGGTCCTGGATGTTCAGTGTGAGTACTTATAAAGCTTAGACATAGATCATTTAAAACTCCTTTATATAAGAGAATACATAAATGTTCTTCTTAGTTCTTACTCTTCATTACTCAAGATACAGAGATTTATTTGTCACATGGACATTCATAGCAGACTGAAAGGTGCAGTAGAATGAGATGCAGAAACTACAAAGAATGTGCATATACAATCAATAGACTACACAGACAATATAACAATATGTATTGCTTAAGGAGAGAGTGCAAAATAAAAGAAGAACATAAAAAATACACAGAGAAAACTGGCTTTGTCGTTCCAGTACTTTTGGAGGGGATTGTATATGTTGTCTCATTCCTTCCACACAGAAACGTCTGCTCTAACTTCACATCTGGGAACATTTCTACATCATCAGTCTTTTAGTTGGATTTGTACTAATGGTAGTTTTTCAGTGTTTTAATACTGAAAATACCTCTGCTTTTAGACATGCCCATGTCCCTCCATCATGCAAATGACCAATCCAGAATGTGTGTGCCACATGAAGTCAGGAGATAATTTTTTTTTTTACATAAACAACACAAAAGCAAGTTCATTAAAAGATATTTATGAAATTTAAAAAGAAAATTAGTCAATACTCTCTCTCTCTCTCTCTCTCTCTCTCTCTCTCTCTCTCTCTCTCTCTCTCAGATGCTCCTCAGGTCTCTCCCTCCTCCAGCTGTAACAACACTCAGAATTCAATCATGTGTTCCTGTGAGGTTCATGGAAATCCATCTCCTAAACTGGAGTGGAGTCTCTCTGGTCACACTGTCTCTCCATCTGAGGTGACTTCTATCCATGTGGAGTCTGTGTGTAACATGAGTTTAAAAAGCTATATTACCATCCGTCAATCATTTATAGACACACCCACTATACAGTGCGCTGGCACCAACGACCTGGGTGTTGACACACACCTTTTTGATCCCATCATTCCAGGTAGGCATCTACAGTAGATTAATAAACGTTTTATGTTTTTGTAGTTTAAGCTAATTTTATTTGATTTATTTCCCAGAATGTGGACACACTACAGAACCTCATCTGGTTCTCTTCCTCTCTGTGGTTCTCTTTCTCTGTGTTGGTGTTATTGGATTTCTCATCTACAAATTAAAGCAGTAAGTCACAGATTTTGTAATACTTCTACAACACTGAATTAAAAACTAGTTAAAATCTGTTAAGAATGGTAACGAAGAAAGGTAAGAAAAATAAGTAAATAAATGAATAAAGAAATAATTTTTATTGCAGAATGAAAGTTTGGAGCTGAATGAATAAAATGTTTGTAATAAATTTGTTTTCTAGATTGTCCAGGAAAACAAATGTGAGTTATTATTATTCTTGTTATTATTGATGATGACGGTGATGGTAATGACGGTCATGATGGTGATGATGTTTATTATGTGAAGTTTCTAGAGAAAGAAGATACTTACTCTTCTCTCGAGCTTTTTGCTGTTCCGAATTCTGATTATGAAACTCTGGAGTCCAGCAGAGGTGATGTCATTGTTAATTAACACTAATTATTTACATTCAGTAAATCTTTTTTATTACTTCAGGTTTTTACATATGATCTTAATAAGTTTGTGGTTTTGTGTTTCAGAGATGACAGTAAATAAGACTAACACCTGAAAGCTGCACTTTTCATCACTCGATTTTCAGCCTCATCAGGAGAAAACATGGCGGGTGTCTTGCTGTTACAGTAAAATAATCAACAATGGTGTAGCACATCCCCAAGTGGTTTTTATTCTTAATTACAATTACAATTTTCAACATGTCACACATTTAATCTGTTTAAAGATACAGTTAATGTTTCCTGCTCTTACTTACAGTATAAAAGATATAAATAACCACAAGCTTCTGTTTTTCCTCTGTCTTGAAGTTATTAAAAATGATCAAAATCAAAATGCAGCTTGTTATGTTACCAATAAAGCACAAGGTATAAAATCCTCTCTTCTGAAAATGATGTAAAAATCTATTTTATTTACACACACACACACACACACACACACACACACACACACACACACACACACACACACACACATATATGTACATACTCTCTTCCATGGAAAGATTTGGAAACACCAAATCTTTAAGGCTTTGAATCTGTTTTTCCAGATATTCAGGTGTGGGTGGTCTTAAATTGCCCTCCCAGGTGTTAAAACATCTTAAGACAAGTTATTGTACAGTGAGGCAATCATCTGAGTTTATATTTTGCTTTTCCTCCTTATATAGTGTGACTTGTCATTTGTAGAGTAAATTACAATTAAAATGGCCAAACAAAAAGAGAAACTTGTCTATACGTGTCTTGAGAAACAGAGGTTGTTCTCTAAAAGTGTTCAGTGATATTTCCCTGCTGGAACACTAGGGGGCACTCCATCAGTGTGTTTACATTACATTTCTGGCATACACCTTTATCCAGAGGGACTTACAGTTTTTAATCTTATTTTACACAACTAAGCAATTGAGGTTTAAGGGCCTTGCTCAGGGGCCCAGCAGTGGCAGGTTAATTGGGTTTGAACCTGGGATTCAAACACACAACCTTCTAAGCAGTAGTCCAACACCTTGTCCACTAAGCTACTAGATTCCTTCCTGTCTCTGTACACCTGTTCCCTATGTGTTTGTAATTAGCTTTCCTATTTAGCCTTGCCATGTTGTTTGTTGTATCATGAAATCCTCATCTTTGACTCTTTTTTTTGAATTGGTGTCTCAAGTACTGTAGTTTGCTTATTTGTTCCATGTCTTTTTTTTTGCCTTATCATGTGTCTACTTGGTTTCCCACAGTGTCTTCTGTTCATGTTTTCCCTGATTTTGTTAATAAATTGTGCCTGTATTGTTATCCTTGCATTTGAGTCTGGCTTTTACCCTGAGAGGCACCCCTCATTCATGACAAGAAGATTTAGCTAAGAAATTAAGGATTTCTTTACAAGGTGTACATTACAGACTCCAGAGATGTGCTACAACTGGATCCACTCAAGACAGAAGACGAAGTGGAAGGTCGAACTAAACATCTGCCCAAGAAGACAAGTACTTACAAGTGTCCTACTTGAGAAACAGATGCCTCACGAGTTGCCAAGAAAAAAAAATACTAAGGTTAGCAAATCGGAAGAAAGGTTTGCAGTGGGCCAAGATGCACAAACAGTGGAGTTTATATGACTGGAACCAAGTCTTGTTGGCTGAACACCATCTTCAGCTTCATCTTAAGCTGAACTGAAGAGTTTGAGAACACTGCACAACCAGCACACCAGCAGACCTTTGAGAAGTGCTACAGATGGCCTTGGAAGGCCCTTTTTCACATTATTCTGTGCTCAAATATAACAATGAAGTTTGTTCTTTTATTTTGTGCTTTGTGATGCATTTACAACCATTTGATTGGATAAAACCAGCAAAAGATAATAAAAATACATAAATGTGTAGGTGTTTCCAAACAATTTCTTACCAGTCGTGGTTGAAATCAAGCTGAAATGTAATGTGTGTGAAAGGAGCGTGGTATGGGGTATCTGTCGAGACTGGGATTCAAACACGGGGGGGCGAGTGATCAGTCACAGGAAAGACCGATAGGACAAACATGATGAATAACTGGCAAAAGCAGAAAATGAACATGGGTAGGCCTGATGAGTTTCTGCACTGGCAGCAGGAACGATGAAATACATGCTGTAGAAATACATTCTGTTTAATGGCGAGCTGAAACCATTTGTGATTACTGATATCATTGTGTTAAAGAGGGATGTTACAGCCACAGACACACAGTCACACAACCAGACAGAACTCACGGGAGGGAAACATGAGGAAAACAGAGGAAAAGGTGGAATAACAGAAGTTCCATGACAATACAGGGAAATAACTCCAAAGGAGCTAACTCAGGGTTTCACATACTTTCTAAGCAAACAATCCCACATTGATGAATGGACTCCAAACCTTGACCACCCTACAAGCTTCAGTTTTCTATTCTTTTGAATTCCTTATCTTTGACATCCAATAGCTGCCCTCCCACACACTAGGGAGGAAATGTCCTGGATCTGGTCTTTACTCGTCCTACCTCAGCTAGAGACATGACTGCTACCCCACTTTACATCTCCGATCATCACTTGGTATCCTTCACTATCACTCTTCCTATCTTGCCTAAACGTAACTCCCAGCATCTCTCTCTCACATGTCAGAACCTACAGACACTTTCCACTCCTCTCTTTACTCAACCATGGACATTCTCTGCCCTCTGTCCACTAAACCCAGGAAGACTTCTTGTCCTACTCCTTGGCTATCAGATGTGCCATACGGCAATTTGAGAGAACTACAGTCAGCAGAGAGGAAGTGGAAAGAATCACAATTTGACACAGATCTCATTTCTTACTGTGCGCTCCAATCCAAATACTCCTTAGACGTGACTTTTGCCAAGACTGCCTTCTACAAGGAAAAGCTTCAGCAGAAGATCTTTGTAAGCTCCACAACATCTTTTATTCATTAAACTAACCCCCAGCTCCACCTTCTTAATCCTCCTGAAGACTGCTGAAGACTCTTCCTACTTTTATAATGAAACGATTGAGAAAATCTGCCAGACCTTTACTTCTGCACAGACTATGCCTACATTACCCAGCCAGGATTCCCCCTACTCCTTCATTGTCACATTTCTCAACCATAGCAACAGAAGACATCAGTCATCCAGAAGTTATCCAGTCTTGCAAACCTACCACCTTCCCACTGGATAAAATCCCAGATGATTCATCCCCAGAACAGGATCTTGAGATATCCCTGCACAACTCTCTGATATCCCCTTCGGCTATTACTCGCAACCTCAGGGATACCATGGACAATCAGCTGTCCTTCACATACTGCATAGCGCTAATGTGACATGCTCATATCGGTTTCTTCTTTACAACATCAAAATGAGTTGGCTATTTTTATCCACACAAGCTGCTCAGGTGCTTGTTCAGTCTCTGGTCATTTCGAGACTGGCCTACTGCAGCTTTCTACTGACAGGTCTGCCCCCAATGCAATTCGTCCACTGCAAATGATCCGAAATGCAGCTGTGTGACTTGTTTTCAAACTGCCTAAAAAGTCACAGCAAGGTCAAATCTCTAAAATATTCCTTTGTCAGGTCTATTTAAGGGTATTTCAGGCATACACATTACTGACAGAAAAGACTTGGTGGTGGAGGCTTTTTTAAATTCCAGATTATTAGTTTAGGACCTGCTGTAGCCTTTAAACATTTTATGATGTTAATTATATAGAATATTCTACTGGAGGTTGGAAGAAATGACCTCATATTTTTTCTTATGAAATCTCAAGGCAGTAAGGATATGTTATTTGAAGTTATTTGAAGTGATTGTTGATTCAGTGGACAGAATATTTGCAACTAATTTTGGGGAAAACATTATGCAAATTGCTCACTTGTAGTTGTTGGGATGAAGTTTAAATGATCCCTAGAACATGCAATATTCTATGGTAAGGTCACTATGCCTGTGTGATTTGAGATGCAACACTAATTTATTTAGGCAAACTTTAAACATGGCTTGTCTGAACAAGGCTCCTGATAACATTTAAAAATGAAACAAAAGAGAGCTTTTCTCATGACACTATTTGTAAATCAAGTGACCCCTAATTTGGGAACCGTAACCGATGTCTAGTGTTAAAAGCGTTTGCAAAAAAATGGAAGTTAATTTAATTGAACCTGCAGTACTTTAGGGGACAGCACTGATACAGTCAGAATGTTTAAAATGTTTATTAATTTATTTCTAGTACAATGTACCTCTTCTTCTTCTTTCGGCTTTTCCCTTCAGGGGTCGCCACAGCGAATCATCTCTCTCCACCTATCCCTATCTTCTGCATCCTCAACACTTGCACCCACTAGCTTCATATCCTCATTAATTCCATCCATATACCTCCTCTTTGGCCTTCCTCTTTGCCTCCTGCCTGGCAGCTCCATGTCCAACATTCTCCTACCAATATACTCACTGTCCCTCCTCTGAACATGTCCAAACCATCTTAATCTGGCCTCCCTAACTTTGTCCCCCAAACGTCCAACATGAGCTGTCCCTCTGATGTACTCGTTCCTAATCCTGTCCAATCTTGTCACTCCCAAAGAGAACCTCAACATCTTCAGCTCTGCTACCTCGAGCTCTGACTCCTGTCTCTTCCTCAGTGACACTGTCTCTAAACCATACAGCATGGCCGGTCTCACCACTGTCCTGTACACCTTCCCCTTGATTCTCGCTGATATTTTCTGATCACACAGAACTCCCGACACCTTTCTCCACCCATTCCAACCTGCCTGCACTCGCTTCTTTACCTCTTTCCCACACTCTCCATTACTCTGGACTGTTGACCCCAAGTACTTAAACTCCTATACCTTCTTCACCTCTTCACCCTGTAACCTTACTGTTCCACTTCCCTCCCTTTCATTCACACACATGTACTCAGTCTTACTACGACTGACCTTCATTCCTCTTCTCTCCAGCGCAAACCTCCACCTCTCCAGGTTTTCCTCCACCTGCTCCCTGCTCTCACTACAGATCACAATGTCATCTGCAAACATCATTGTCCAAGGAGACTCCTGTCTGACCTCCTCTGACAAATGGTCCATCACTATAGCGAACAGGAAGGGGCTCAGAGCCGATCCCTGATGCAGTCCCACCTCCACTTTGAACTCCTCTGTCTGACCTACAGCACACCTCACCACTGTCCTGCTCCTCTCATACATGTCCTGCACCACTCTGACATACTTCTCTGCTACTCCTGACTTCCTCATACAGTACCACAGCTCTTCTCTTGGCACCCTGTCATATGCTTTCTCCAAGTCTACAAACACACAGTGCAACTCCCTCTGACCATCCCTATACTTCTCCATCAAAATCCTCAGAGCAAAAATTGCATCCGTTGTGCTCTTTCTGGGCATGAAGCCATACTGCTGCTCACAAATTTCCACTACCTTCCTTAACCTAGCTTCCACTACTCTTTCCCATAGCTTCATTGTATGGCTCATCAACTTTATCCCCCTATAGTTACTGCAACTCTGCACGTCACCCTTATTCTTAAAGATCGGCACTAACACACTTCTTCTCCATTCCTCAGGCATCCTCTCACTCTCTAAAACCCTGTTGAACAAATTAGCTAAAAATTCCACTGCTGCCTCTCCCAGACACTTCCAGACCTCCACCGGAATGTCATCAGGACCAACTGCCTTCCCACTTTTCATCCTCTTCAAAGCCTTCCTGACTTCATCCTTTCTAATCTTATCTACTTTCTGTTCCACAGAGTTCACCCCTTCTACTCTTTTTTCCCTCTCATTTTCCTCATTCATCAGCTCCTCAAAGTATTCCTTCCATCTCCTCTGTACACTCTCCTCACTTGTGAGCACCCTTCCATCTCTATCCTTAATAACTCTAACTTGCTGCACATCCTTCCCATCTCGATCCCTCTGCCTAGCTAACCTGTACAAGTCCTTCTCTCCTTCTCTAGTGTCTAACCTAGTGTACAACTCTTCATATGCCTTCTGCTTGGCCTTAGACACCTCCCTCTTCACTCTGCGCTGTAACTCCTTGTATTCCTGTCTATTCTCTTCAGTCCTGTCCATGTCCCACTTCTTCTTGGCTAATCTCTTCCTCTGGATACTATCCTGAACTTCCTCATTCCACCACCAAGTCTCCTTATCTTCTTTCCTCCTTCCAGATGACACACCCAGCACCTTTCTCCCTGTCTCCCTGATCACTTCTGCTGTAGTTTCCCAGTCATCTGGCAGCACTACCTGACCACCCAGAGCCTGCCTCAACTTCTGTCTAAATTCCTCACAACATTCCTCCTTTTTCAGCTTCCACCACTTGGTTTTCTTCTCTATCTTTGACCTCTTCGTCTTACAGACCATCAAAGTCATCCTACACACCACCATCCTATGCTGTCTGGCTACACTCTCTCCCACTACCACTTTACAGTCACTAATCTCTTTCAGATTGCCTCTTCTACATAGAATGTAGTCTACCTGTGTTCTCCTACCTCCACTCTTGTAAGTCACTCTATGCTCCTCCCTCTTCTGAAAATAAATGTTAACCACACCCATGTCCATCCTCTTAGCAAAGTCCACTACCATCTGTCCTTCAAGGTTCCTTTCCTTAACTCCAAACTTGCCCATCACCTCCTCATCACCTGTGTTCCTCTCGCCAACATGTCCATTAAAATCCGCTCCTATCACCACTCTCTCACCCGTGGGAATACTCTCCATCACCTCATCTAATTCACTCCAGAATCTCTCTTTCTCCTCTAACTCACAACCTACCTGTGGGGCATAACCACTAACAACATTCAACATCACCCCTTCAATCTCTAACTTCAGACTCATCACCCTGTCTGACACTCTCTTCACCTCCAGGACATTCCTCACAAACTCCTCCTTCAGGACCACACCTACCCCATTTCTCTTACTATCCACACCATAATAAAACAGCTTGAATCCTGCTCCTATACTACGAGCCTTGCTACCCTTCCACCTGCTCTCCTGTACACACAGTATATCCACCTTCCTTCTCTCCATTATATCAGCCAGCTCTCTACCTTTCCCTGTCATAGTACCAACATTCAGAGTTCCTATTCTAGTACAATGTACCAAAAGTTTGAAAAGCAAATAAAATAGATAAATAAAAGGTCTAACAGAAAGAAGAGGGAAAGTAGTAGCATAGTGGATAAGATGTTGAACTGGTTGGATGGTTGTAAGTTCAAATCCCAGCACTGCTGAGAGCAAGGCCCTTAACCCTCAGTTCTATGCATATGGTTAGTTCTATACAACCATACTTAGTGGTTAAGGCATTGGACTACTGATCGGAAGGTTGTGTGTTCGAATCCCAGGTCCACCAAGCTGCAGCTACTAGGCCCCTGAGCAAGGCCCTTAACCCCAAAAATGCTCAGTTGTATAAAAAATTAGATGAAAAATGTAAGTCGCTCTGGATAAGGGCGTCTGCTAAATGCCAGAAATGTAAATGTGTGCCAAATTGCGTAAATCTACGAAAGTAGAAGTATACACAAGCAGTGAGGAAGTTATAGTGTGTGTGTGTGTGTGTGTGTGTGTGTGAGAAAGAGAGTGAGAGAGATCAGCAGTTTTATGACATCACACTTCATTCTGAGAACTGGACACTCGAATACATTTGGGTAAGAATCGCTCTTTCTTCATTCTTAAATCAAAAGGCGGGCAAAATGTTAAACAAATGATCTAAGAGCAAAGCAAGAATCACAAAACAAACGAGGGCCAACTGGAATCAGGAAACATGCCTTGGTATGTGAGGGACGAGCACAGAGCTGTACCGGTACTTCACTGTGTGAGCGAGTGTGTAGAGTTCTTAAGGAGTGTGTGGTGGTGATTCAGTCCAGTGTGTGCACTCAGGTGACTGAGCACATGATATTGAACAGGTGTGTGTGTGATGTAGCCTGAGGCGTCGGTGTGTGTGGTCAGAGGGACACTGTGGGAACTGGAGTTTGTTGCTAATTTCAGCTCTGTCATGACAGAGTAGTAAATTTCCAACATGTGTGTATTACAGCAATGCTGTTTCTGATGTGTTGTAGTTGATTATAACTAGTTGTTGTAAAATAAAGTAAAACATTATAATGTGTCAACAAAGTTACATACGTTATACTAAACATGTAATACTCTGTTTTTTCTCTTATCTTTGTATGGTCACTATTATACATGTTGTATATAATTTAAACTGAAACCTATGGATAATTTGTACGTAACCACAGTAAATGCCCCACAGGGAATATTGTGTCAGTTTCAGTTCTTTATATAAGATTAGACTTAATTGTACAGTGTTTTGCGCTGACTACCGAGAATCAATTTTATACGTAATATCTTAACTTCTGATGCCACTGAGTATTTTTGTATGTTATAATATGGTTATGAGACAAAATAAACTTGTAATTCTCTGCATACCGTTGTTAATAGATCAGATATTAGACTGGCCACATTCACTGCAATGTAGCTAAAAGAACTGTAATTAGAGTTTATCTTAAACGTCCATTTTTATCAACACTTACATTACAAAATACACACACTGAGCAGTAAGCATTAAGTACAGCGTGGAATATGTACTAACTGTGTTGTGTTGTTTACATAACCTGTACTTTACTCTCTGAGATTATTTTTCATTATGTTCATCTCTTCTCCAGCTGAAACTTTGAAGAACACAGAAATGAAATCAGTGAAGAAGCTCATCATCATTTACTCTGTATTTCAAGGTGTGTGTAAAATTTAATTGTAATTTGTGAACGGATCATATAAATATGGCTAGATAAGCAGTGTATTTGTGACTGTGTGTGTGTGTGTGTGTGTGTTTGCAGCTGTGTTGTGTAGAGAATTCTCCATCAGTCTACCAGAGAGTGTAGAAGCTCTGAGAGGACTCTGTGTTCTCATACCCTGCAGTTTTCAGGTTGAAGAACAATACGATGCAGACCTCCAGAGAGATCCTACAGGAATCTGGTTAAAAGATGGTACTAAACCAAACGTTAATAAAGTCTTTAACTCTAAAGTAACTACAGAGAACAAGATTGAAGGTGAAATTATAGGAGATCTCCTCATGAAGAACTGCACCACCATCTTCTACAACATCAGTGAGAGAGACAGAGGAGATTATTACTTTAGAATAGAGACTACTGGACTTCTAAAAATCACTTATAGACCATCAGTGTCTCTAAGAGTGCGAGGTGAGAACTGCAGCAGTGTGTGTGTGTGTGTGTGTGTGTGTGTGTGTGTGTTTATGTGAGTGTGTGTTTGTGTGTGTGTGTTTGTGTGCATGTGTGTGTGTGTGTGTGCGTTTATGTGAGTGTGTGTTTATTTGAGTTTGTGTGTGTGTGTGTGTGTGTGTGTGTGTGTGTGTTTATTTGAGTGTGTGTTTGTGTGTGTGTGTTTGTGTGTTCATGTGAGTGTGTGTTTATTTGAGTGTGTGTGTGTGTGTGTGTGTGTGTGTGTGTGTGTGTGTGTGTGTGTGTGTTTTGGTATGTGCGTGCGTGCGTGTGTGTGTGTGTACAGTGTAACTGTAATTACATTAATGATGCACTGGAACACATTTAAAACTCATCTCTAATGTGATAGTGTGTGTTTCATCTCAGACTCTCCAATCAGCCCCTCAATAACACTGTATAAGGAGGATCAGGGGGAGGTGGAGGACCAGAATGAGGTGGTGGAGGGAACTTCAGTGAGTCTCATTTGCTCTGCTCCATCTCCATGTCTCTTAAAGCCTCCCACTTTTACATGGAACTTCCTGCCTGAGGAGAGAAGACAGGAGCAGAACCACAACACCAGCTTCAGCTCCTCTCAGCTGAACTTCAACGCTACTCACCTGCATCATGGACTCACTTTCACCTGCACCACCACCTACCAGCTCCAGAACCAGAACAAATCAGCACAGAGCTCTCGTACTCTACATGTTCTGTGTAAGTGTTACTTCATCAATTCACATTCAGTAGACTTTAATGATTTATAGAGTCTCCTAAATCCTGTTCCTCCTCCTTCAGATGGTCCTAGAAACACGTCAGTATCAGCATCTCCATCTGCTTCAGTGCTTTTGGGCAGTTCAGTGTCTCTGAGTTGCAGCAGTGATGCAAACCCAGCAGTGCTGAACTACACCTGGTACAGAGAGAACGGAGAGCAGATAGGAACCGGAAACCATCTCACCATCAACACCACTGATTCTACACACAGAGGTTTATACTACTGTAGAGCTCAAAACCAGCACGGAGATCACAACTCATCTGTGGTCCTGGATGTTCAGTGTGAGTACTTGCTTCTCATATTTATGGAGGTCATCATTAAAAACACTTAAATTAATCTGAAGGCTTCTTTTTAGTTCTTGTGGTGCAGCTGTTCAAGAATTAGTGAAGCATGAGAACACATGAAAAAGTTTACATTGAGCCATTAAGTGAGTATTTATTGAGTATCATGGGCTCAGTGTCCAGACATTCAGGTCCCATGTAAACAGTCACACAGTCCTCCATT
>JAUCMX010000018.1:605173-620173 GCA_033459395.1 Hemibagrus guttatus
CTTCTCAGGGAGCCGGGTTACATATGTAACATGGTGTAGTTCTCTTTCGAGGGAACTCAATGCTGCATCATGGCTGATGCTATGGAAACGCCAATACCAGTGCCATCACACACCAGTAGATGTTTGTCCTGGAGGTCATGAAAGGGCACAAACAAGCCGGGTGCAGAGCACCATTATCTCTGTAAGACCCAGGACCCAGGAGTGGAATCCAGATCCAGGATATAGAACCTGATAAGGGTGTGTGGAGAGGGCCAACCTGCCACAGCACAAATATCCTGCAGGGGAACAGGGGAGTGTTGGATAAGATGATACACCTAGTGGAGCGAGCCATAATGCCTAGAGTTGAAGTCACACAGTGCACCTCATAGGCCTAGGAAATAGATACCACAACTTAGCACAAGGTGCTGCTTGGAGACCAGATTGCATGTCTCACATGTGATTTTACGTTATTTCCTTATCACTTCTCACATGCGTTTTATTGTGAAACGGCAAGCTACATTTTACAATCAAATGCATGCAAGAAGTGATAAGGAAATAACGTAAGATCACACATGAGGTCTGAGTTCTGGCGCGAGACTGGAAATGGAACTCGCAAAAAGTTTGCGATCCAAACGGTCAGTGTGGGAATGAGGAGTGTGTGTTCTGCAGAATTTAACAAATGAATAATTTAGCAATGTGCTGCTGCTGATGCGGCTGGTCAAGCAAATGTTTCTGCTTTATTTATGTGTGATGTCATTGTAAAGCTTATTCATTCTGATAGAACTATATTTAAGACATTTTTTCTGATAAAAACCTATAAACTCTACTAAACTATAATACTGTGCTCCAACCCTTGCTGATATTGTGGTCTATAACTCCTCCCCAAACTGACCGCTGCCCTGTATCTTGATCGTGTCTTTGGTAATTCACACTGCGCGATTGTCATTCGCGTGAACGAGCTCCGATTAGCCTCCAATTTTGGGCATTTGCCCGCGATTTCGCAAAACCTGTCGGCAACTGAAAATCAGGGCTAAAAATGTACAGTATGATCTCAGCATTTCTGATGTAAGGAAAAACCCACGACTGCGTCACATGCGAGCGTGAGGCACGGGTAGACGTGCCAATTTTTTTATTAGAATTATAATAGTCTTATAAAACTTATAAAATTATAAGTTTATTTAGTATTGTTTCTTTGCGGTCTGGTACCGGTTTGCGGCCCAGTGGTTGGGGACGCCTGATGTAGGGGACCACATAGGTAGCCCCTGAATTTCAGGAGGAAGTGTTTCAGAACTAGAAACCCCCATAGCCCCCATAATTAGAACATAATTAGAGTGCACATTAGGAACAGGTGAGTTGAGGCGGGAACACATTAGGATAGGGCGAGGCTAGAACAAAAACATGGCAAATACAAACAAAACACACACAACAAAACACAACCCCTGCTGAAGGCCCCCTAGTGGTCCTACGGGGGACTTGCCACCCGTAACATTACCCCCCCCCCCCACGGCGCGGCTCCCGACGCGCCAACCCGTATCCATCCCTGAAAGTCTGAACGGGCTATGGGTCCAGGAAGGAGCAAGGGACACGGAGAGGCAGGTGGGGAGAGCAAGAAGCACGGCGAGGCAAGTGGGGGGAGCGAGGAGCAAAGGCGAGGCAAGTGGGGGGAGCGAGGAGCAAAGGCGAGGAAAGTGTGGGGAGCGAGGAGCAAAGGCGAGGCAAGTGGGGGGAGCGAGGAGCAAAGGCGAAGCAAGTGGGGGGAGCGAGGAGCAAAAGCAAGGCAAGTGGGGGGAGCGAGGGGCACGGCGGCAAGGCCAAAGGGTCGGCGATGTCCACAGCTGAGCAGAGGCGCCGAGCAACGTCCACAGCCGAGCAGCAGAGCCAAGCGACGTCCACCGCCGAGCAGCAGAGCCGAGAAACGTCCACCGCCGAGCAGCAGAGCCAAGCGCCATCCACCGCCGAGCAGCAGAGCCGAGCGACGTCCACCACCGAGCAGCAGAGCCGAGCGACGACTTCAGTCCAGCCGGGGCGAAAACCCCCGAGGGGAGGGGGGGAACCAGGGGCAGCCAGTAACCTCCTCCGCCGACGAAAAGTGAGGCGGCGTCCTCCACGGAGAAACAAAGGTGGAGCGAAGTCCCCCACGGGAACAGAGGCGGAGCGAGTACCAGCGATGAAAAAAAGAAAAAAAGAAAAAAAATCAGGCTGGGAACATCCTCCACTGACGAGAAGTGAGGCGTCGTCCTCCACGGAAAACCGAAAGTGGAGCGACGTCCCCCACAGGAACAGAGGCAAAGCGATGTATCGTGAAAAAAGGAAGAAAAAAAAAAGTCAGGCTGAAAACATCCTCCGCTGACGAGGAATGGGGCGGCGTCCTCCACAGAAAACCGGAAGTGGAGCGGCGTCCCCCACAGGAACCGATGCAGAGCGATGATAAACTCTTACTGATAAGATCACACAGCTTTATTTCTCTTACAATCACATGGAATATTTTCCAGCTGAGTCTCGTAAACTAAATGATTATTATTACAGATAGAGCACCGCTTACCAGAGTGTGTTAGCGTGTCCAGTTCTCGAGCTGAAGTGATGAACCTCACATTCACATAAACCCTCAGCTGATGGTCTAACACTAACAAACAGGAAGTTCTTTAAGTTTCTGTCTTATTTACGTCATTCTGATAAAATACAGGATAAAACACCAGATTCATTTTGTAGAAGAAATACAACTTGATCACACTGCTAGTGTTTATGCTTCTGTGTGTGTATTTATATTCCGTCACTAAACACCAGGTTCAGGTGAAATGGACAAATGTACACTCTACTGACCGCTCAAACATTAACATGAGTTTTAGCCGTGGTTCACTTGACCACTACCACGAATGACATCCGTCCCTGAGAAACTTCCTCATGCTTCATTCTCACAAGACTGATGAAGTTCTACTAGGACCTCAGGCAGCTTTCTGATTACGGAGTAACTCGACTCCTCCCTCTTGTTGTGGCAGGCGTGGATGTACCGAGCTACCAAGGAAATACAGTCTCTTTTTTCTCTAAGCAAATACTGAAGTTTTGTGTCTTTCTCCAGTTTGATGAAGTCAGGACAAATCATCTCAAATTTCGGAAAGGAGTGTTTTCGAATTTCCTTGTAGTTTGGAGAGGATGTGAGGAAGTGGAGCTCTGTGTCTACCTCTCCTTGACTCCAGTACAGGAAGAATCTGCTCTCTCTGGGCCGACTCTCTGATTGAAATAAAGTTTTGAATCATTAAGGGAATAGCGATACAGTTTTCATTCTCCATTGTTGGGTAGAGCTATTGATCTCATTGCAGGGTGTAGGGATGGTGGCTCACCTGAGTGTTGGAGTCCACCCTCTCTCACTCCGACACGGTGTGCGCTGTGAGGTGAGCTCCAAGATCTCGGTGGAGCAGGTGCTAATTGTAGTGGGAGAAAAAGTGGGCTGTGAAAACATCATGTCAGCACCACGCATGAACAAGGATGTTTTTTTGTTTTTTTTTAAGGAAAAGTTTAGTGCACCAGCTGATCGGAGATGGGATGAAGGTAAGTGGAGAGTTTTAATCTGTTACTCCACTGGGAGCGACGACAACCAAGGTGACCGTATCAAATGCGGTGAAGCATGTCGTCTTCTTTAAACACACAGTGTTCATGTTTCTCAATAAACCTAGTCTAGACATTGCTTTCAGAGTACAACATGAAGATAAATTATACATGCAATGGGAGCATGAGGTGTTTTGAATGAGAGGACATTGGGCACAAGAGATTTGCTTGCCCACACAAATTACAGGATAGTGAGGAAGCTGGGCCGAGTGGGGCAACAACTGGGATTCAGGCTTGAGTGAGTCACAGTGCAGCACAGGTGAATACTGAGGGAGGGCAGAACAACTCCCTACAACAGAGAACTCTGATAGTTATGGTGGAGAGCAGACTAAAATACAAACAAAAACACTGAACAAATAGATTAAAAAAGAGAGGGAAAAGAAAAATTCCAAAAGGTGAACACAGGAAGCAATGAAGAGAGGTCCATCAGTGTAGAAATATCAGACAACATAAAGGCAACAAACAGTAAGAGAGACAAATGAAAAAGAAAGGCTAGACAATATAGAAAGATTTAACAAAACATAGGTTTTAACAAGTACAGAAGAGACAATGTTTCAGTCAGGAGATCAGGATGAGGAGGTGTTAGAGGAGGAGCTGCAGGATGATAATGTCACGTCCAGAAGCCCCACCCTGTGCGAGGCTCGAATCCGGACCTCCGTGGTGTTGTGTGCATGCGCCTGCACACCGTGGAAAGTCAGACCCAAACTCAGGATTCAGTAAAGCGCTGCTTTTATTACACAAACGCAAGACAGAGGGTAACTAACATAACACTAGTCGTGGCGTGTTAAAACACAAACAAGAAACAAAACTGAAACCTGAAGCCATGACAAAACCTAGCACAAAACCACAATACAGATAACAATCACCAACAAAAGACAAACACAGGGATCCCTATATACAGGGCAAAACATTAGGACTAATTGGAAACAGGTGACACAATCAGGAAAGAGAATAGGCAGGGAAAAGACAAGACACACAAAGAAGCAGGCTTTGGAATATCACCTGCCAGCGTCCTCTCTGGGCCTGGCAGGGAACTGTCCAGCTGTTCCTGACAGATATCCTCTCAGACATATTAGACATTCGTGTATCTAGTTGTGGAGGTAATCAGCAGCTCTACACTTTGAATGAGATAAATAATTTTTATTAGGAAATAAAAAAATTTCCTAAATGTCTACACCCCTAACAATGGTTTTGAAAGAATACAACTTTTCCACAAAGTGAAAACATTCTACAGCAGCGCAGTAAAAAATCTCTAGTTGTGTTAGGAGGAGATTGGAACTGCACCATAGACTTTACATCTGATAGAAACGGGGAAGAGAACCACCCACAGTCAGCTTGGTCCTTAAAGAACTTCTTAGTCAGTGCGGCCTGGTTGATATGTGGAGGGAAAAACATCCTGAAACCAAACTGTAAATGGCCTCTAAATAGGTGTGAGGTCACTTTAAATTTCTAACGTATTTGCACACGCTCCATGAAGTTACACAAGGTCATAACAGAGGTTAAAAAGAAGAGCGGAGTGTAGCATGGTTCTCCACCGGACTTGTAATTTAAAGTTTCAATATTCAATGTAAAGAGGCTGATGCACTACATATTTTGTCTTCTTAGTACCCCTTTGGCAAGCGGAGCGAGTTTCATTATAGCAGCCCCTTGTCATCCACAAACAAGACAGAGAGTGCCGACAGGTGCTACAAGTATTCAAGTGATGGTGCTGAAAGCTAGCAGAATAAAGATAAATAAACACCCGTCAGAACTCTCTGTCTCGGACTAGAGAGATATACACATGGATCAAAGCTACTGATATAAGGATAGCAGCAGCGAGGCTGGACAGCAAAACAGAACCAATAATAAATAACAGAAACAATAAAAATTATTCTTCACACAGCAATATATCCCATAGGGTTCTCAGATCACCACATGTTCAACTTGGACATCATAATCCCTAAAAAAACAATAGATCATACTGGCATTTTAACACCAATCTGCTTCAGGACTAAAAACTTAAAAACAAGGTTTTTATGAAAATTTCAGGCTGTTTTGGGATGAGTGGAAAAACAGGAAAAATTCTTTTAACAGTTTGGTTACATGTTGGAAGGAAAAATACAAATTAAAGATTTTTGTCAAAAGTAGACAGCACATATCTTAGAAAAAATAAAAAATACTCTTGAAGGGCTTGAAACGACCATATCCCTTTTAGAAAATAAGCTGCTTAATTAACAAAATATTGGCATGAAAAGCTCACACAAAAGTAAGAGAAAAGCTCTAAGTGTCTTTTTACAAGAGCAGGCCAAAGCATCTTTTATAAGTTCATCTTTCTCCCTCATTAAAGACATGGACACCCCCAGCAGTTTCTTCTTCAATCTCTCCAAGAACACAAATCATCAAAACCAAATGCTGCATCTAAAAAAAGAAGATGGAACTGTAACAATGGACTGAAATAAGGAAGGAAGCAGCAACGTTCTACACTAAACTCTACAGTGCAGAAACTTGAGACCCATCCCACAGGGCAGAGCTACTTAAGGATCTGCCCACATTAACCACAGAACAAAAAAACAAACTGGACATGCTTCTAGAATTACAGGAAATAACCACTGCTGTCAACCAACTAGCACCAGGACGAGCACCAGGAATAGACGGACTACCCAATGAATTCTACAAACATTTCTGGGGACTTCTGGGAACAGACCCATGTGATGTTTTTAAGTGTGCTCTTGACGTTGGAAGGATTCCGGCTACCTTCACTATAGCAGTAACCTCACTACTTCCCGAAAAGGAGGCTGGAGACCTATAGCATCACTGTGTAGTGATTACAAATTTTGTCAGAATGCTTAGCTGACAGACTCAAACAGTGTTTAGACACAATAAAATACAAAAGTCAGTAGTATTGTGTTCCACAGAGTACAACCATGGACAATCTATTCATTGTCTTAATTAGGCAAGGCTGCCCCCTGTCTGGCCATCTCTACAGTCTGGCAATAGAACCACTTCTCTGTAAACTGAGAGCAGAACTGCAGGGGTTATCAGCGTATGCAGATGATATAACTGTCTCTATATTGATGCTTTATTTCACAACCTGACAATCTCTGAAAAAGCCTTCTCAGTGAGAGTAAACTGGGAGAAAAAGGACCTTTTTTTAATGGGGCAATGGCAGAATCAAGAGCGATGTGCTAGGCTGTCTCAGAGGAATTTTATTTTTCCTCAGATGTCCTACAGGGGGAGGGTTCTGGTCACTAACAACCTGATTGCTTCTATGCTGTGGCACTAACTCACCATCATTGAACCTCCAGAGACACTGCTCATGGAAATAAAAAATGAAAAAAAGATGGAATGTGCAACACTGGACCCAGGCCGCTGTCCTCTACTTGCCTCTGCAGGAGGTTGAGATTTTTCTGAAAATTTTACTTAGTTTTATTTAAGCTTAAGCATTATAATAGCAGGACAAATATTATTATGAAGAGTAAAACAGATATGAGTTACTCAGTACTTTGCACAGAAAGAACACCCAGGGCTACCACATCTATCTTTGCAAAAAAGCTAGATAGCAGTAACCAGTCTGACTGAGGATGTGTGCTACAGCAGTAGGTGCGAAGAGCTCTAACCACAAGAGCCAGCAGATGTGAGAGTAGGAGGAGAGTTTATGCCAAAAATAACCCCAGCAACAGAGGCAAATGTAAGTCAAAATGTCAGGCAGTATGCATGCATGCACAAGCAATATGACACAGCAAAGTAGAGCATAAGCCAAAGCAAAAGAGTTGATAAAAACAAAATAGCAGCCTCTTCCAACCCTCTTTCTCACAGAAGTGGTGGAAGATCTTCATAGGGAAGCAAACTCTGATGGACTTCCAGATGTTACAATGCAAAATGTCTGAGAATGCCTTAAAAAAGGTGATAAATGAAATATGTGTCAAAGTGGAACACAGAGGGTCTCTGGCTGGCTTGACGGAATCGTGTTGGCTCATCAGAAGTGTTGGCTCCAGACTCTTCCCCACGAGGACACTAGAGGTCCCTATACAAACCACCCATTGAATAGCAAACTGCTGATCTACAGTGGTGGATCGTGCATAGCTACAGACACATGGCACACATCAACCCCACCAGGGGCAAGGAATGTATAGAGAAGTTTTATGTCAGGCAGATACAGATGAGCTAATATGTAAGTCTTTTTAAATTTTGAGATAAAAAGTAACTCATACATGAGCTAATGTGTTTAATTAATAAAAAAGTAAATTTGTAGTGAGTGTCATGTAGTTGTAAGTTGTTGCGAGGACTGGAGTGGGACTGAGATGACATTCCTGACGGTGAGGGCATCCTCACCTGTCTCCCTTCGTCGTCGCGTCAGGTGTGTGCCTGTGAATGTTGTAGCTGTGGAGGACGTTTTACTTGCTATAGGGAAAGAAATTGGATACGAAAATGAAAAAAGCTGTGGTAGTTTTCGTGAAGGACGAGAGCCAAGTGAATCTTTTGACAAACAACAGCATTGTGGTAAGTGGAGAATTTGTTATCGTGTTGCTGCTGGTTGCTCCAACAATCAGAGTAACTGTTTCTAATGTGCCTCCGTTCATTCACAATGATGAAATTGAATGGGGCTCGCACACTACAGAAAGCTAGCTATCGTGATTAAAACTGTTCCAATTAGCTGTGAAAATGAAGCGCTAACATGTAATGTTTAGATGGCAGGTTTTTATGTTCTTAAATAAGCAAAATCTGGAGTGTCTTTTAGGGTGTTTCATGAGGGCAGAGTGTACATGGTTTATGCAAATACCAGAAACATGAAGTGTTTTCAGTGTGGTGATGTAGGCCATGAACGATTAGCATGTCCACACAAAACTCAGGCCAATGAGGAGATTACTCAGAGTGCTGAGTGAATTGAATGAATATGAAAATGTATAGTGTGCTGAGTCAAAACAGAACAGTGCTCAAAGAGCTGAAAACAATGATGAAGGGACTGTAGAACAGAATAAACAAAGTGAGACTTCCGTAGATTTGATTAACGAAACAGTAGAGCCAGTTGAAAATAATCCAATAACTGAAGAGGCCAGCAACAGTGCTACGCTCTCTGTAATCTCTGAAGATACGCTCTCTGAAATCTCTGATGTACAGTCACAGATAATGTACTCCTGTCAGGAACAGCTGGACAGATCCTTGCCAGGCCTGGAGAGGGCGCTGGCAGGTGAATCTCAGAAGCCTGCTTCTTCTTGTGTATTTTGTGCTATCCCCGTCCCATTGTTCTCCTTCCTGTTGTATCACCTGTTCCCCATTTACCTTAATGTCTAGCCCTATAAATAGGGATCCTTGTGTACCTGTCCTCGTCGATCATTGTTCTATGTCCAGATTTTCTGTTCCTGTTTTGTCATGGTTTAGGTTTTGGTTGTTTTAGTTTCAGTTTTGCGTAAAGTTATGTCCTTGTCATTAGATTAGTTTTCCCCATGTCTTGTGTTTATGTTAATAAAACAGTGCTTCTTTGAATCCTGCAAATGGGTCTGTCTCCATGGTGTGCCGGCACGCGTAACTACCACAGAGGTCCGGGTTCAAGCCCCGCACAGGGCAGGGGTGCCCGGACGTGACAACTCCTTTGACAAAATTAACTATTTTCTACACACAACTTTTTTCCCAGATGTGGACAAATTCATAACATCAATTTTATTATTTAAAAAAATAGCTGGTTATGACAGATTCTGTGTGAAAAAAATTATAACAAAATGAAGGAAAAACAAGGCACAAACTTCATTCATTCATTCATTCATTCATTTATTCATTCATTCATTCATTCATTCATTGTCTACCGCTTATCCGATCTATACTCGGGTCACAGGGGCCGAAGAGGAGCTTGAACGGGGTGAATCCAGTGGATGCTTGGGGAGTCTCTTGGATGGCGAAGAGGATGTAGGGAAGGAGGAGCTCCCAGTTCCTTCCTTCTTCGTCTTACACCCAGTGCAGCATCCTCTTGAGGGTCTGATTGAAGCGCTCCACAAGTCCATCAGTCTGCGAGTGGTAAACAGACGTCCTCAGGTGCATGACCTGTAAGAACCGACACAAATCCACACTACTTTGGATGTGAAGGGCATACCTTGGTCTGTGAGTATTTCCTTTGAAATGGCCACATGACTGAAGAGTGGTCCTGGAGGTGACTCCCATGGAAGCTGGAGAACCTGGCCAGTCATAGCCTAGTAGAAGGGCCATGGGAATATCAATAATTAAACCCACAAGGAGTGGCCACTCACTCCGTATATGCACCTGTACAGCCGGAACGAAGCGGGACTTGCCATTGAAACACGAGACCCAGCCATCCCAGCCGACTTTACTGGCTGAGGAAACACCAATGGATGGGCCAGGGTGACTGTGCTTCTTGTGCACAGAAGCACTTGTACTGTCTGGCCATTAACCTCCACTGTGAGCTTGGAGGGTGCACCCCTGTGGAGGGCCCTGGAGAGCCTCAGATTTCAGTTTTTCGTCAGGGAGGCCTCAGAGGAACCGATCCATTACCACCCTCTCAGTAACTTAATAGGCCAACAGCTGGTCTGGTTGCAGCCACCGCTGTGCGATCTGGAGCCGGTCACCCTTTTGGGGCCGGGGGTTGGCGGCTCTAGGAGTCCTCCTAGAGCCTGGTACAGTAACCAGTAACCCTAACCCCAACCCTAACCCTCCAGGTGCTGGAGGAGGCAGCAGTCTGATGGCATTGGCCCAGGAACGTTCTACAGTCTGGTGAGGTATGGGGGCTTTCCCAAGGAATCTGTTAGTGAAAGACACAGAGACATGATCACGTTAGTTCCGTCCAAAGACAGCTTACCTTTGTTTCACGCCGGAGCCTGGCTCTTCACTGTATGCTTCTCCCTGAGTATGAGGAGTGATTGGCACTCCTGATTGGCCAGCGCAGATTTGCAGGGCTTTTGGCCACCCTGTCTTGCACGGGGCTGTTTTAGAGGGGAGAAGAGCGTCTTTCTGCTGAAAGCATATGGCAGAGCTTGCTCCTCCATCGCAATATGAATTGAAAGAGTTTTATGAATTGAAATTGTCATTAATTCCCAACATCATAGACAATTGGTGTACACCTACTTATTCATGCAGTTTTCTAATCAGCCAATCATGCAGCAGCAGTTAATGCATGAAATACTGCAGATATGGTCAGCAGCTTTGGGTAATGTTCTCAGCAACCATAAGAATGGGGGAAAATGGTGGGTGGGGGGGTGTTTTGAGTGTTTTTCTACCTGCTGATCCCATTAGATTTTCACACACAACATCTCTAGAGTTTAATCAGACATCCTGTGAGCAACAGTTTTGCAGATATAAAAAAATATGTGGTGGAAATGAGAGAATGGTCAGCCTGGTTTGAGTGACCATTCAGACAGCAAGTCATTACAATAGCTGAAGAAGAAGCTTTTTTGTCATCTATACAGTATATTACAGCAATGTAATGTAGAATTTGAATTTCTCAAATATTTCAGCATGTTAGGAAGGAGGTCAGAGTCCCCTGGAAATTCTTTTTTCACATATTCCAGCAATTTCAAGAACATGGGACAGGCGAAAAGTAAACAGACCAGCAAACTGCTGGTGGGGAGATGTGTTGGGGATTGTAGTCTGTAGCAGCCATGTTAGTAGGCCATGGTTTGTGTTCTAAGAAGTGGAGTTCTCGGTGGATTATGGAGTTGACATGACAACAGTAGAAAAAAGAAAGAAAATAGTCAGGACATTAAGAACATAAGAAATAATTATTTTTGCTTGAAATAAGAATTTTGTCCTTCAAATAGCTTCTATTATAGAAATCCTCCCTTTACAGTTGTTGTATTGCAAAAGGAGAGTCTTCTTAGTTCAAGATCTCTTTTATTATGTATACTTCTTCTACTTCAACAGCACCAAAGCAAATCAGATGTATTTTGTGTGTTTAAAATGTTACTGAGAGACACATTTGAACAAAAGTTCATTTAAAAATTTTAACAGTGTATGTGTTTTTGTCCATTCACTATTCTAACACAATGAAGAAGCAAACTTCAGCAAAAAGCTTGGACAAACTTCCCTGTCTATCAGCTGTACCTCTGCCAAACAAACTAGGGTTATGTTTCAAATACCAAACTTATTCTACACTGTTATAAAGTAGTCTAAAGCAGACTAACGTTTTCCTATTACAGTCAGAATTTTAAAAACATGAGTGTGTGTACCTGTAGTAATGATCATGTGTGTGTGTGTGTGTGTGTGTGTGTAAGACAGAGAGATATTTATCAGCATGTTGTGTAAAACTAAGGACACTTCAGTTTGAGAGCTCAACCTCCTCAGGTAAGAATCGCTCTCTGTTTTTCATAAATTAAGTCTTATTCATTGATAACGTTGTGTGTTGTGTATTATATGCTGTGTATTACACGTTATGTTGTGTTTTCTATTTGTGTGTATGTTTATCGATATAATTAGTGATCAAATTAAAGACTTTTAGTGAATTTTGTAGTGAATCTGATATTTAACAGTGGGACAGACTGACTGTGTATCTGTGTGAAATACTCTGTTGTGATGTATAGTTTATTTCTTCAGTAACACACATTATTGTTTCTCACATACCCAGTGCTAAATAATATGAACTCTTACTCTCATCTGCTGAAAACACACTTAACTCCACTAAAATTGGTGAGAGTTTATTTGAGAAATATCATTTAAGGAAAACTATATTATAGTTTTAAATTAAAAAGGTCACAGTCGTACACCCAGGACATTCAACCCAATGGAAGATCTGCTTTTGGTTTTCTATCCAGCTCTAAAAATATGAACTTCATATGTATATGAACTTAAATGAAGCGAAACGTTATTGACAGACCTTTTTGGGTTGCATTTAGATTTCTTATTTTGTTAGAAGTTTTAAAAGTACTAAAAATCAAGTGAGTATTTTTTAATCTCATTCTTAAACAAATTTCCTCCCACTTCATTAAGAGAATATTTTCTTTAAAGAAGGAAACTAGGCAAATGTGTGTACATCACAGAATGTTCCTGAAATGGCTCACTGCTTACTAGCTAAGGTTAGCTTTATAGTAGGTTCTTAGAGTTGTTCAGTCCATTTTTCTGAATGTTCTGGAATGTAACAAACAATAAAATAATTTTTCTTAAATAATATTAGGTCAATATTGTTGTCAACAAAAAAAATCCATGGTTACCCCAAGGATGCGAGCAGTGGCCGAAGGGGAGATCAGAGAGTTGTTCAGAGATATCACAAAATCCTGACCTGGGGATGAGTCATCTGGGATGACTAGCAGTTCAGTTTTGCTGGGATTGAGTTTTAGCTGATGAGGCCATCATCCATGATGATATGTCAGAAAGACACTCTGAGATCCGAGCGGAAGCCGTGGTATCTGAGGAAGAAGATAAGTTAAGTGTCATCAGCATAGCAGTGGTAAGAGAACCCATGTCAGGATATAACCTTGCCAAGAGAGTGAGTATAGAGAGAGAAAAGGAGAGTAAGTACTGAGCTTTGTGGGACAACAGTGGAGAGTCTGCATGGAGGGGATCAACATCAGCCCCATGCAGACTCTCCACTGTTGTCCCACAAAGCTGAGTATTTACTCTCCTTTTCTCTCTCTACCTAATTACCTGATATGAGTAATCTTCCAGGTAGGAAGCAAACCATTCCCATGCTGTTCTGTAAATTTCTTCACATATATTTCTCAGCATGTAGTTTCTCAGTGGCATCCATGAGAGCAGTCTCTGTGGAATGTGCCACTTTGAGGCCAGACTGGTTATTGGAGGTTATTGATTTTGGAGGTTGTTCTTTGAGAGATAGAGAGACAAGAATGTGTTCAAGAATTTTAGACAGAAGGTTACGAGTTGAAATCCCAGGACCACCAAGCTACCATCTTTGCTTACATCTCAAAGTACACCGACGATGTCACACACAGTAAAACCATCACTATTTGGGCTAACCAGAAACCATGGCTGACAGGATAAGTGCACAAGCTTCTGAGGGCACTGGGTGCAGCCTTTAGAGCCAGTGACACTGCAGGCCTAGCAACAGCAAGAGCCAACTAGTTTTGTGGAATCAGGGAAGCAAAACAACAATACAGCAATAAAATATCTGGACATTTCAGTAGCTCCAGTGACACACAGAGTCTCTGGTGACGCATTCAAACTCTAACAAACTATGAACCCCTACCACGGACCTGTGACAGTGACATATCTCTGCTCAACAAATTCTTTGGCTGATTTGAGACCCAAAACAACACAGGAACAGAAGATCCCACCTTTCCCACATGAGCAGGCTGTGTATCTGACCCCAGTAAGTGTGAAAAAGACCCTCCTGAGGATCAACCCACACAACATCCCAGATACCTGGTTGGGTTCTAAAGAACTGTGCTGGGTTCTAAAGAACTCAAGGATGTACTACCTGACATCTTTAACACCTCGCTGAGTCAAGCAGTCATCCCCAAGTGTTTCAAGGCCACCACAATAATTCCAGTACCAACAAAGGTTATGAAGTGCTTCAAGCAACTGGTCATGCAGCATATAAAATCCATTTTTCCTCCCACGACCCGTTCCAGTTTGCATTCAGAACCAACTGGTCCACGGAAGATGATTTTAGCTCAGCATTTAACTCAATCATCCCCCAGCAGCTAATAAACAAACTAAGACACCTGGGACTCAACTCCCCTGTCTGTAACTGGGTGCTGGACTTCTTATCAGAGAGACCACAAAATGTATGGTTCGGCGGAAAGACATCTAACACCTTCACGCTATGCACAGGGTCGCCACAAGGGTGCGTGCTCAGCCCGCTGCTCTTCACCCTGTTGACCCATGATGTCTCTCTCCCTTGTGGACATCTACTACACCCGCCTCACAAGCAGATCCATCTGCATCGCTGCAGATGGTTCACACCTATCAAACCTCCACTTCAGCCTCCTGCCTTCAGGGAGAAGGTACCGGAGCCTCCAGGCTACTATTTGAATATATATTTGCACCTTTCATATAATGGACCTCTGGAAGTATATTGTATAATAACAGAATTCACTGTGTACACTTACTCAGATGTATATTCATTCAGATGTTTACAAGATATATTCAAGATATATTTTATTTATATCTATTTATTACAAGTACACTGCTGTTACCTTCATACAAAATCTGTTTCTATACTGCACTGCACTGCACTGGCATTACTGCACAGTGAAATTCTTTCTTCGCCTATTTACCCTGGGATTAGGGCCCAGGGTCAGCCATGGTGCAGCACCCTTGGAACAGGGTGGGTTGGGGGCCTTGCTTAAGGCCCAACTGTCGCAGCTTGGTGGTGCTGGGGCTTGAACCAAGAGCTTCCAATCAACGACCCAGAGCGTAAACCACTTGAGCTACCACTGCCTGGACAAGGAGCTGGACAAGAAGCTGGACAAGAAGTCTTCCTGGGTTTAGCAGACAGAGAGCTGAGGAGGTACATGTATGAGGAAAGAGAGGAAAGAAAAG
>JAUCMX010000018.1:625173-714884 GCA_033459395.1 Hemibagrus guttatus
TCAAAATGAGTTGGCTATTTTTATCCACACAAGCTGCTCAGGTGCTTGTTCAGTCTCTGGTCATTTCGAGACTGGCCTACTGCAGCTTTCTACTGACAGGTCTGCCCCAAATGCAATTCGTCCACTGCAAATGATCCGAAATGCAGCTGTGTGACTTGTTTTCAAACTGCCTAAAAAGTCACAGCAAGGTCAAATCTCTAAAATATTCCTTTGTCAGGTCTATTTAAGGGTATTTCAGGCATACACATTACTGACAGAAAAGACTTGGTAGTGGAGGCTTTTTTAAATTCCAGATTATTAGTTTAGGACCTGCTGTAGCCTTTAAACATTTTATGATGTTAATTATATAGAATATTCTCTTATGAAATCTCAAGGCAGTAAGGATATGTTATTTGAAGTTATTTGAAGTGATTGTTGATTCAGTGGACAGAATATTTGCAACTAATTTTGGGGAAAACATTATGCAAATTGCTCACTTGTAGTTGTTGGGATGAAGTTTAAATGATCCCTAGAACATGCAATATTCTATGGTAAGGTCACTATGCCTGTGTGATTTGAGATGCAACACTAATTTATTTAGGCAAACTTTAAACATGGCTTGTCTGAACAAGGCTCCTGATAACATTTAAAAATGAAACAAAAGAGAGCTTTTCTCATGACACTATTTGTAAATCAAGTGACCCCTAATTTGGGAACCGTAACCGATGTCTAGTGTTAAAAGCGTTTGCAAAAAAATGGAAGTGAATTTAATTGAACCTGCAGTACTTTAGGGGACAGCACTGATACAGTCAGAATGTTTAAAATGTTTATTATTTTATTTCTAGTACAATGTACCAAAAGTTTGAAAAGCAAATAAAATAGATAAATAAAAGGTCTAACAGAAAGAAGAGGGAAAGTAGTAGCATAGTGGATAAGATGTTGAACTGGTTGGATGGTTGTGAGTTCAAATCCCAGCACTGCTGAGAGCAAGGCCCTTAACCCTCAGTTCTATACAAATGGTATAAATGTATAAAAGTGGCTGTGGATAAGGGAGTCTGCCAAATTGCGTAAATCTACGAAAGTAGAAGTATACACAAGCAGTGAGGAAGTTATAGTGTGTGTGTGTGTGTGTGTGTGTGTGTGAGAAAGAGAGTGAGAGAGATCAGCAGTTTTATGACATCACACTTCATTCTGAGAACTGGACACTCGAATACATTTGGGTAAGAATCGCTCTTTCTTCATTCTTAAATCAAAAGGCGGGCAAAATGTTAAACAAATGATCTAAGAGCAAAGCAAGAATCACAAAACAAACGAGGGCCAACTGGAATCAGGAAACATGCCTTGGTATGTGAGGGACGAGCACAGAGCTGTACCGGTACTTCACTGTGTGAGCGAGTGTGTAGAGTTCTTAAGGAGTGTGTGGTGGTGATTCAGTCCAGTGTGTGCACTCAGGTGACTGAGCACATGATATTGAACAGGTGTGTGTGTGATGTAGCCTGAGGCGTCGGTGTGTGTGGTCAGAGGGACACTGTGGGAACTGGAGTTTGTTGCTAATTTCAGCTCTGTCATGACAGAGTAGTAAATTTCCAACATGTGTGTATTACAGCAATGCTGTTTCTGATGTGTTGTAGTTGATTATAACTAGTTGTTGTAAAATAAAGTAAAACATTATAATGTGTCAACAAAGTTACATACGTTATACTAAACATGTAATACTCTGTTTTTTCTCTTATCTTTGTATGGTCACTATTATACATGTTGTATATAATTTAAACTGAAACCTATGGATAATTTGTACGTAACCACAGTAAATGCCCCACAGGGAATATTGTGTCAGTTTCAGTTCTTTATACAAGATTAGACTTAATTGTACAGTGTTTTGAGCTGACTACCGAGAATCAATTTTATACGTAATATCTTAACTTCTGATGCCACTGAGTATTTTTGTATGTTATAATATGGTTATGAGACAAAATAAACTTGTAATTCTCTGCATACCGTTGTTAATAGATCAGATATTAGACTGGCCACATTCACTGCAATGTAGCTAAAAGAACTGTAATTAGAGTTTATCTTAAACGTCCATTTTTATCAACACTTACATTACAAAATACACACACTGAGCAGTAAGCATTAAGTACAGCGTGGAATATGTACTAACTGTGTTGTGTTGTTTACATAACCTGTACTTTACTCTCTGAGATTATTTTTCATTATGTTCATCTCTTCTCCAGCTGAAACTTTGAAGAACACAGAAATGAAATCAGTGAAGAAGCTCATCATCATTTACTCTGTATTTCAAGGTGTGTGTAAAATTTAATTGTAATTTGTGAACGGATCATATAAATATGGCTAGATAAGCAGTGTATTTGTGACTGTGTGTGTGTGTGTGTGTGTGTGTGTGTGTGTTTGCAGCTGTGTTGTGTAGAGAATTCTCCATCAGTCTACCAGAGAGTGTAGAAGCTCTGAGAGGACTCTGTGTTCTCATACCCTGCAGTTTTCAGATTAAAGAACAATACGATGCAGACCTCCAGAGAGATCCTACAGGAATCTGGTTAAAAGATGGTACTGATGTTAACAGGAACAAAGTCTTTAACTCTAAAGTAACTACAGAGAACAAGATTGAAGGTGAAATTATAGGAGATCTCCTCATGAAGAACTGCACCACCATCTTCTACAACATCAGAGAGAGAGACAGAGGAGATTATTACTTTAGAATAGAGACTACTGGACTTCTAAAAATCACTTATAGACCATCAGTATCTCTAAGAGTGCGAGGTGAGAACTGCAGCAGTGTGTGTGTGTGTGTGTGTGTGTGTGTGTGTTTATGTGAGTGTGTGTTTATTTGAGTGTGTGTTTATTTGAGTGTGTGTGTGTGTGTGTGTGTTTATTTGAGTGTGAGTGTGTATGTGTGTGTGTGTATGTGTGTGTGTGTGTGTTTATGTGAGTGTGTGTTTATTTGAGTGTGTGTGTTTGTGTGTATGTGTGTGTGTGTACAGTGTAACTGTAATTACATTAATGATGCACTGGAACACATTTAAAACTCATCTCTAATGTGATAGTGTGTGTTTATCTCAGACTCTCCAATCAGCCCCTCAATAACACTGTATAAGGAGGATCAGGGGGAGGTGGAGGACCAGAATGAGGTGGTGGAGGGAACTTCAGTGAGTCTCATTTGCTCTGCTCCATCTCCATGTCTCTTAAAGCCTCCCACTTTTACATGGAACTTCCTGCCTGAGGAGAGAAGACAGGAGCAGAACCACAACACCAGCTTCAGCTCCTCTCAGCTGAACTTCACCGCTACTCACCTGCATCATGGACTCACTTTCACCTGCACCACCACCTACCAGCTCCAGAACCAGAACAAATCAGCACAGAGCTCTCGTACTCTACATGTTCTGTGTAAGTGTTACTTCATCAATTCACATTCAGTAGACTTTAATGATTTATAGAGTCTCCTAAATCCTGTTCCTCCTCCTTCAGATGGTCCTAGAAACATGTCAGTATCAGCATCTCCATCTGCTTCAGTGCTTTTGGGCAGTTCAGTGTCTCTGAGTTGCAGCAGTGATGCAAACCCAGCAGTGCTGAACTACACCTGGTACAGAGAGAACGGAGAGCAGATAGGAACCGGAAACCATCTCACCATCAACACCACTGATTCTACACACAGAGGTTTATACTACTGTAGAGCTCAAAACCAGCATGGAGATCACAACTCATCTGTGGTCCTGGATGTTCAGTGTGAGTACAGTGTTGGAGCTTTGCTAATGCTACGTCACATGGCTCATAGTATCATGGGCTCAGCTTTAAAAAGTTTCTAAGAAACTCAGTTTTCTCTCAGCCATATCCCATCAGTCTTAACCACAGCGCTGTAGAACTCGAGCCGTGTTCTGGACTTTATTTTAAGTGAATAACATGAGACTATATGAAACATTGCCAAATGCTAGCAAAATAAAGATTAGCTGCATTCTGTTTCTAATGAAGTGTCATTGTCTGGTCACAGCAACAAATGGCTAAATAATAAATTACAATAATCTTATAATTAATTTGCAACTAATGACAACATACATGTTTAAGCCACTGCTGTAGTTCTGAAATTTCTGAAAAATTATTTATAGTATACAAAAACAAAGAAACATTGGGAAAGGTTCAAACAGGGGCACAAAGGTCAGATTATATCGAAATATTCCATCACACCTTTTCTCATTGCCGTGGCCTGGGTTCAATTCCTGGACAGGGCGAAAACCCAGCCACTGAAGAGTTAACTCTCAGTGCTGGTCCCAAGCCCGGATAAAAATGGGAGGGTTGCGACAGGGAGGGCATGCGGTGCAAAACCTGTGCCAAATCATGTGGATCAAATGATCAGCTAAAAACAGAGAGCCCTGCTATTGTGCGGAACAAACGCTAGGATAAAAAAAAATAAAAATTCCATCACACTGTTATCTCACAGCTTCTTGTTCCTCCTCCTTCAGATGGTCCTAGAAACATGTCAGTATCAGCATCTCCATCTGCTTCAGTGCTTTTGGGCAGTTCAGTGTCTCTGAGTTGCAGCAGTGATGCAAACCCAGCAGTGCTGAACTACACCTGGTACAGAGAGAACGGAGAGCAGATAGGAACCGGAAACCATCTCACCATCAACACCACTGATTCTACACACAGAGGTTTATACTACTGTAGAGCTCAAAACCAGCAGGAGATCACAACTCATCTGTGGTCCTGGATGTTCAGTGTGAGTACAGTGTTGGAGCTTTGCTAATGCTACGTCACATGGCTCATAGTATCATGGGCTCAGCTTTAAAAAGTTTCTAAGAAACTCAGTTTTCTCTCAGCCATATCCCATCAGTCTTAACCACAGCGCTGTAGAACTCGAGCCGTGTTCTGGACTTTATTTTAAGTGAATAACATGAGACTATATGAAACATTGCCAAATGCTAGCAAAATAAAGATTAGCTGCATTCTGTTTCTAATGAAGTGTCATTGTCTGGTCACAGCAACAAATGGCTAAATAATAAATTACAATAATCTTATAATTAATTTGCAACTAATGACAACATACATGTTTAAGCCACTGCTGTAGTTCTGAAATTTCTGAAAAATTATTTATAGTATACAAAAACAAAGAAACATTGGGAAAGGTTCAAACAGGGGCACAAAGGTCAGATTATATCGAAATATTCCATCACACCTTTTCTCATTGCCGTGGCCTGGGTTCAATTCCTGGACAGGGCGAAAACCCAGCCACTGAAGAGTTAACTCGCAGTGCTGGTCCCAAGCCCGGATAAAAATGGGAGGGTTGCGACAGAAAGGGCATGCGGTGCAAAACTTTGTGGATCAAATGATCAGCTAAAAACAGAGGACCCTGCTATTGTGCGGAACAAACGCTAGGATAAAAAAATAAATAAAAATTCCATCACACTGTTATCTCACAGCTTCCTGTTCCTCCTCCTTCAGATGGTCCTAGAAACACGTCAGTATCAGCGTCTCCATCTGCTTCAGTGCTTTTGGGCAGTTCAGTGTCTCTGAGTTGCAGCAGTGATGCAAACCCAGCAGTGCTGAACTACACCTGGTACAGAGAGAACGGAGAGCAGATAGGAACCGGAAACCATCTCACCATCAACACCACTGATTCTACACACAGAGGTTTATACTACTGTAGAGCCCAAAACCAGCACGGAGATCACAACTCATCTGTGGTCCTGGATGTTCAGTGTGAGTACTTGTGTGTTTGGTTATGTGACCATTAAAATTTGAATTTTAACTTAATTGCAAATTTATCTCCAAAATCAGCTGATATACCAGAATTACATGACATTTTTCTTAAACACTGTAAATCACAGATTATGAAAAGATCTCTGGTTATAGAAAAACAAAAGCATTACTAAAGAAAATGAAGATGGGATTTTACGATAAGAAACTCTCAGCAAAATTAGATTAGATACCAGAAACTTCATCACAGGAACAATGTCTTGTAAAGTAGAAGATGGATGCCAGAGCCAACTCCTTCATCTGCTGATGACCGGGGCTGACAAGATGTTTCTCATCTGTAGGTTTAGATTAAACAAAAACCAGCTGTGATATAGGCAACAGAAGGCAAGGTTGTTTATGGAACTGAGGAATGAAAGTGATAAGGTGATGTGCTTGAGTGGAGACTGAAAGGAACTGGAGAACAGAAGAACAGGTGAAGAGAACTGAAGAAGTTTGAAACAGCAGGAAGTGATAGGCAAGAAGGGCCGGACAATCATCAGATAGGGTGGGCCTATTCTCAATGCATGCATGCAGTGGAGGATGGAGGTGAACTTTGGAAGGCAGCTAGTCTTCTCAGGAGATATCTTTACTTCACTGTGGACATACTGTACATGACAGAAGAAAGTGTGGCTGTGTCAGATAGATACTGGGATAGAACTAGGAATTAGAGTTTTTGTAGTCTCAAGCTGGTTCCTGATTAGAATTATGTATAAAGTCTTCTGGATCAGGTGTCTGTTAAGTGTTTATTGTTCAGCTTTCAGGTGTCAGATTCAGCAGCGTTTACATGAAATGTTAGAATTTTACTGAAACTCATCATCCATCTAATTTCTTAATTAATCATCTCCCTATTTATTGCTTTACCATTTTTGTTTACTTTGTTATTCTTATTAATTATGATATAATAATAATCCCCCCTCCCCTCTCTCAGATGCTCCTCAGGTCTCTCCCTTCTCCAGCTGTAACAGCACTCAGGAGTTGATCATGTGTTCCTGTGAGGTTCATGGAAATCCATCTCCTAAACTGGAGTGGAGTCTCTCTGGTGAAACTCTCTCTCTATCTGAGACCACAAACATCAGACAGGAATTAGTGGGTGACACGTGTTTAAGAAGCTTCTTAAACATCTCTATCCAAAAATCAGTTAACGACTCTCACAGTCTGCAGTGTGTTGGTGCCAATAAGCTGGGCGTTGCCTCACAACTCTTCTCCTCCATTAAGAACAAGGCTCCATGCTCTGCCAAAGGTTAGAAATTTTTTACTCATTACTTTAGTGGTGTTCTACTCCATTACAGTGTCATAAAGTATTGGATTCTCATTATTGAATAGGAAAGATCAATATAAGGGGGACACGGTGGCTTGGTGGTTAGCACGTTTGCCTCATACCTCCAGGGTTGGGGGTTTGATTCCTGCCTTTGCCGTGTGTGTGTGTGTGTGTGTGTGTGTGTGTGTGTGTGTGTGTGTGTGTGTGTGTGTGTGTGTGTGTGTGTGTGTGTGTGGAGTTTGCATGTTCTCCCCGTGCCTTGGGGGTTCCCTCTGGGTGCTCCGGTTTCCTCCCCTGGTCCAAAGACATGCATTGTAGGTTGATTGGCATCTCTAAATTGTGTGTGTGTGTGTGTGTGTGTGTGTGTGTACCCTGTGATGGGTTGACACTCCGTCCAGGGTGTATCCTGCCTTGATGCCCGATGACGCCTGAGACGCCTGGGCTCCCCGTGACCCGAGAATAGATCGGATAAGCGGCAGACAATGAATGAATGAAAGATCAATATAAGTATAAAGCAAAAACTTGAGTTTTAAATTTAGTTCAATTTAATTTTATTTGTATAGCATTTGTCACCCTGGACTTTGTCATTGACATTGAGACGATATGAGGAACCAGAGATACCTTAAGAACCAGAATCAAAAGGGAACCCATTCTCATCTGGGTGACACCGGATAGTGTGATTATAAACGATTCTCTGCTATAAATGTGTGCTAGTTGGTCAAACAGTGCAATTATGCAACCAGGAAATTAATTCTAGTTTTAACATGAAGTTTATCTTGTTCACTGATACAAAACTCTTCAGAGCAGTTCTGAAGCTATCATGGTGATTATAGCCTTAGGTTAGCATAGCATTTGAAAATCATGTAAAACCCAACAGAGACAGTAACCTGAGCTCATGATCAACCTGGGAACCCTGGAGCTGTGAGGCAGCAGTGCTATCACTGCAATAGTCACACTGAAACCAGTGTTTTACAAAAAAACAGAAAACTTATGCTTATAAAGTAAAAATCTACAAGGAATCTCCTTAATGTTATGTCATCGATTCAGGCAGACAAACTGTGCAGGTTTTTACTTTTAATAAAAAAAAAAACATTTAAATACTAGACAGGGCAAACAGATGAATGACAAACAATACAGACAACCCGAGACAATCAATGACCAAAAGGGTTAGTAATGTCACAGACCCAGTGCTGACTTTGCCATGATGGAATAAAGTTCAAGTTTTATCAAGGAGTTTGCTTAAATAGGAAAGATTTTTGTAATCAGAAGAGATCTAAAGCCTGGTCATATGACCAGGTCAGTGTCTGAGCATTATAGTTAAAACCTGAAACATCGCTTTTAACGTGTTATTCATTTAATATTCCTTTTCTAGAAAAGTATCAATAATTCTGAATATGTGTGTGTGTGTGTGTGTGTGTGTGTGTGTGTGTGTGTGTATGCAAAAGCTCTGAGTGTACATTACACAAGACAGGAATTTACATGATGTTTTGTTGTGATGAAGTTCTGAGTATTTATTGCATCATCCTGGAAACTCTGAAATGCATTATGCTTAATAACGCTTCAGAAAACAGCTGCATCACAATGTTTTCTCTTAACGAGTCAGTCACACGAGAGAAAGGGGAAGTCTCTTAGGAGGTTTCTGCTACGTCCAGTGGAAAATTTAACTTCTTCTATAAAGCACACAGTGTTCTGAAAAATATTTCTCAAGACAGAAAAATAACTAAAGGGTTTAACCACAAGCTACTTTCCCATAAACTCTAGTTCAGTGGACTTGCTCTATTTAAATAGAAATAAACATAATTATATTTAGCTTTTCATGTTTCCATGTTATGTTTAAATCACAATGCTGTTGTGAAGATGCTGATTAATTGTCTATAACAGCAGCTCTGACAGGTTTATATGAATGCACTCGCTCTGATTAATGATTATCGTTTCCATAGCAACAGCTCATTCACAGGGCTAATACTTTTTAGCTAGAATGTTATCAGACAAAGTAATTAATTGAATTATTAAAAAATGAAGTGTTTAATTAAAAAGCTGTGTAATATATCCTATATTGACTGCATTACAAGCATTTATTTCAAACTTTATTTCAATAATTTTATAACAGTTTTTCAACATTGTGTCTAATAAAAACATCGTAACTTCAAATATATTTCTCATAGGTTTATTCTGACTTTAGGTGCTTTAATGTAGATCCTGTAAACTATATTGATTTTAATTCAGCCTTTTTTAAGGTTAATTGCTAATATACACTCACTGAGCACATATCTGTACAGATTGAATATCTGAGTTATTGTAGCCTTTTTTCCATCTCCAACAAGTATTATCATTCTTCTCTCATATCTCTCATCAATAAGGAGTTTCCATCTACAGAACTGTCGCTCACTGGATGTTCTTACTTTATTGCACCATTATGAGAGTCCACTCAACAACACAGAGCCTTAACCACTTGAGCCACCACTGCACCAAATAAAATGCTCAAAGAGTGCATCATTTTCTAGCAATTTATTTGACATTTTTAATTTGGAAATAATTCTCATATTTGCATTCTCTGTGTGTGTGTAATTATTTTCGGTTCAGGTGTAGATGTTCTCTCAGTGCTGATTGGTGTTGCTGTTGGAGCTTCAGTAATGATGATGCTGTGTGGTTTATTCCTGTGTGTAAGGTGTGAAATGTTTACTTTTAGTATATTAAGTTTAAGTATATTAACAAGTAATATAAAACAAATATAAATAAAATGCTAGTCTACATTTTAAAAAATATATGCATATATATATATACATAACATTACAAATTGAAATGTGTTAATTAATCATTCGATCATTTATTCAGGAAAGCGACACCTTCACAGTCTGGACAAGAAGAAGCAGCAAGACTCAACACGGTTAGTTGATTGAGGAAATATTGGTGTCACTTTAGATAAAAGTTTGAAATATTACATTTTAATTCCTGTTGATCTCCACAGGTGGATAATCAGGAGGAAGATGAAGATTCTGTTTATGCGAACAAAACGGTTTTATCAGAATTACTTAATTACTCCACTATCGTGTTTCCAAACGGAGCAGGAAGTGAAATCAAAGGCCTTTCCAAGCTCACTTCTGAATACGCCACCATCAGCCATGCCTCCAATGATCAAACCAAGGAAGGAGCTACAAGAACAGCCTTCAAGGAAGTCCAGGAAGAGAGTGGTATAAATACGGACAGTGAAAAGATACATGTAGAGGAGGTAACTTATGGAAACATCACACGTCAGCCTATGATGGAGCAAACTCATTCTGATTTAGGTGAAGATGATAATAATGAAATAAAACAACCACAGATAGAAGAAAGAGATTCAGAACATCTCAAACAGTCAGATGAAGCAGAAGGTTTTTAAGCAGATCATAAATGTGAATGAAGAAACAACAATAAAAGCTAAATTCATTTAGTTTAGATAGAGATACATGATAAAGTGACAAATATCAATTTATATTTCTGTTGTATTGATTAGATTAAAAAACATCGCTGTTTTATACACAAGTGTACGTAATTTATAAGTGTGTAGCTCTAGGAAAAAAAGGAGTGATATATATATATATATATATATATATATATATCCAGAAACTGAGCAGTAAGAGATAAATAAACACAGTACCCAAAGTCTGAACTTTATCACCTGAAGAGGTTGTGCTTATTTTTCTCTGCACACGATGGAGGTATGTTACATTATTTTAAATGAGTAACCTGTTATTATTAATGAAACAGGGACACTTTATTTCACTCTGTTTGTCTTGCTTGTTGTTGTCTGCTGCTATATGACGACATACTCATTCTGAGTTTCTATATTATTGAGTTTAAAGGTGTATTTAACAGAATGTGTGAGGACATCTGACCTAAGCTCACAGAGCAGTGTGAGTGGAAACGGGACTTAAAAGACGAGTGTCTCAGCATGCTCGCTGTGCACTCCTTCTTCAACACACGGTTTTGTCACCATAAAGGTGTTTATCTTTGTTCTGTTGTATTGCATTACACTGTATTATACTGCAGATACTGTAGTTCATCCTCTTGATAATTTCACAGAGCACAGCTTGCAGTCTTTTTATAGTTTTATACAATAATCTTAAAATATCACCTGATCACCTGATTGCTGTTATTTTATGTTGTCTGTTTATTAGTGCAATAAGTTTCACTAGAATTGTAGCACATAGTATTATCTAGTATCAGTGTCAGACACTGGTATCTATGCATTATTTATGATTATGAGTAAAGTAAATGAGCCTGTAATCTGACTGTAATCATTTTTTTCATTGTCAGTGATGACGCTGTATAAAGTGCTGATCCTGTGACCAAATATTTCTGAATCATATCATGAAACTTGACAATATACTTAAAAGTAAACAATAATAAATAATAAAATAATAGACAATAATAAAAGTATTATGTATTTTATACATGCATGTATTACAGACTGCACTAAAATCTCATTTTCTGCATCATTGACTTTCATCATTCACTTACAGTTTTATTCTCCATTATAAGCTCTTGAGTGCAGACTTGTCATGAGGATGACATTTGAGGAAATGTGCATGTAATTCTATCAGACTGATTACAGAAAAACTGTAAATACGAAACCGGTTTAAAATCCGAAGTTGCATGTTAACCTGCAGTCCTGTAGGGGGCGGAACTGCATCAATCAGTTCACAGATCAGTAAAACTACAAAAAATAAAACAGTATTCTGTAATTGAAAATTCATTCCTAAAATTACACAGCAAATAAAATGAAGAGGTGACACTAAAAACAGTTAAGCAGATGGATATTAGATTAGATTTTTTATTTTTTTTTTAAGTAAAAAACTTTAGGTGCTTTAATGGTGATTCTGTAAACTGTATTTTTTTTTTAAATTCAGCTAATTGCTAATATACACTCACTGAGCACTTTATTAGGGTTAACACTGGGCGGAGCCTCCCTTTGATGTTAAAACAGCCTCAGAGCTTCATGGCATGGATTCCACAAGATGTTGGACACATCCCTTAGATATTTTGGTTCATGTTGATGTGATTACATCGTGATGTTCCTGCTGTGAAAGTCTACCACAACCCCCATGGTGTTCCACTGGGTTCATCTGGCCAGTGATGGGATTTAAATTCACAACTTTCCATCACTCTACTACCAAGGTCCATGAATTCATGCCTTTGGTTCCACATTCTGACCCTAACATCTGTGTCCCTCAGCAGAAACCCAGGTTCATCAGACCATTTCCCAGTCTTCATCTGTCCAGTTTGGGTGAATCTCAGTCCACTACAGCCTCAGATGTCTGATCCTGGCTGACAGTGGAGGAACCTGATGTGATCTTCTGCTGTTGTAGCTCATCCACCTCAAGGTTCATGGTGTTGTGCATTCTGAGATGCTTTTCTGCTCACCACAGATGTACAGAGTGAATATCTCAGTTACTGTAGCCTTTCTGTCAGCTCCAACAAGTATTATCATTCTCCTCTCATATCTCTCAAAGAAATGTGAGATTTTCAGTTACACTTCATCACCTAGTTAACGAATTGGGTAAAAAAACAATATAGTAATAACTTCCTGTGTTATTACTACAGACATAACGTCCTTTTGTGTGTGTGTGTGTGTGTGTGTGTGTGTGTGTGTGTGTGTGTGTGTGCGTGTGTGTGTGTGTTTGGGTGGGGGTGAGGTTGTATAAGGTTACAATCAGCTGGTTGTAACCGATTGCACTTCAGTTGGACACTTAAAACACTACGGTAAGAATCACGCAGTCTGTTTGTTTGTATTTAGTTAAACTGTTCATTGGGTGTTTATCTGTTTAAATATTAACATGTTCTTGTTCACATACACAGTATTAATAATCAGAACACACTGTGTTATTAAAAAGTTGTATTTGTGTTTGATGAGTGAGTAAATCAACCTCTCTCTCTCTCTCTCTCTCTCTCTCTCTCTCTCTCTCTCTCTCTAAAAGTTGATCTTCCTTAATAATCTTTATTTAGATGACTTATTTTCTTTTCTTCAGTTCTAATCAAAGGGAGATAGACAGACAGAGAGACAGAGCTGATTAAATGTATTGCAACACTTAAAGTTTATACATACTGCAATAGAAAGGGAAATTTCTGTAACATCTATAATCCTATATGCGTCAGATAAGGTGATGAACGGAAGGCAGACTCTATGTCCTGTGGTCTGTTCCCAGTGTTAGTGTAGGTTTGGTGTCATGTATGTGTTTACTGTGTTTCAGCCTTGACCTGATGTTTTGTATTGCTCTTGCATTGTTTAGTGTTCGGGTTTTTACAGTCAGTTTGGATTGTTTTTTTAGAAAAAAAGAAAACATCCTGCACATGCACTCCTGCACAACATCTCATTTGTTACTGTTAGCTTGATTTGAGGAACTGAAATTGATGAAAGTTAGATGAACTTGGTATTGTGGAAACCCTGAGATGGACTGATGTAATGCAAACAACACATGTTCATTTGCAGCACACAGTTTTTTTTTTTTTTTTTTTTTTTTTACAATACTATGACACTGATCAATTTTTTATCCCTTTGCTATCACCCATTTGGGTATAACATGGACTTTAAGCACATTATTGTGTATTATTCCACTACATCATCAAATCTGTTTGTGCATGTTCTCCAGGTGATCTTTCCTGAACACAGAGATGAAATCAGCACTGAAACTCACCATTGTTTGTTTTCTGTTTCAAGGTTTGTTTGTGAATTTCATGTGTTTGAATATTTAATGTGTGATCTGATAACAATATTTCTGCAAACTTTAGGTTTTTAGACTGCTGTATTGTGTGCTGATAGATTCATTCACATTCACATGCAGATCATAGAATTTGCGTGTGTGTGTTACTGTAGCTTTACCTTACAAAAGCTGTTACTTTAGTCTTGTGGGTTACTGTAGTAATAATTCTTGTGTGTTTGTGTTAATGTATAGTTCAGCCATAAAGCTCTTAATACTTGCGCATTGCCTGGTTCACTTGATGCTCCCTCAGTAGCCTATTATTCACGATTCTCGCTCTACCTTTTATTATTCTGACTCTAACTCTTTATAATTCTGAATAAACAACAGGGCACGGCCTCTGTTTGTGCCAAAAGATTTCCACTTGAGTTCTAACCCTGCTACTAGTTTCCCATTCTTATTTTCAAGGCATGTCTAGACATCGATGGGGTTTTATCCCTCACGATGCAGAGACTCTAATTATATTAAAAGCTGAAATGGATCCTCTGCCTTCTCTCCCCACCATATGCCAGTGTTCTGGACTGTCCCGAAGGCGTGAGTCCATCATGGGTGGAATTTTGTTTCACTCTTGGGATGTGGTAGCTTAGTGGTTAAGACATTGGACAAATGCTCAAAAGATGTGAGATGTGAGTTCACATCCCAGGTCCACCAATTTACCCCCTTAACCCTCAATTGCTCAGCTATATAGAAAATAAGATAAAATGTAAGTCTCTGGATAAGGGCATATGCCAAATGCCAGAATAAAAAAATTCTTAATAGTGATTCCTGATGTCGACACAAAATACATACAGTTCTTAAAGCAGTAATACTTCAATGAATAATAACAAGAACGTAAAATCAAACAAAACATAAAAAATTTATTTATTGTAGTTTTTCTCAATTATGATACCAAATATAGGTGTAACTTAAATAATTAAACTTAAATAAGCCCAATAAATATGAGTTATACATTTATTTTGGCCTCCATCCAAAACTGGCCAATAATTAATATTTTGGAAAATTTGTAAAAGCATAAAAACCCCTCTGAGTTTATCTCATCAAGATTTGTTTACCTTCTTTCCCTCAACTTCTGACTCTGTCCCAACACCTCCTCTTTCTCCACCACCCAGCCCAGGAATAGGCTGGACAACAAAGTTTCAGCTCTAGAAAAAATCCCCACCCACTATCTAAATCAGTCTCACTCCTCCCTCAGCTCTCCTCCTGGACCACTCCAAAGTTCCCCAGATGACATCTCACCACACCACAGCCTTGCAACAGCTCTCCCTCAGTCATCCAGTCCCTTCAATCTATGTCTTCCTAATAGCCTTAGAAGCCAGATGTTTTATGTTAATGACATTAAATGAGTTATAACGTTGACTGGCCATAGGGCACCGTGGACCAGTACCGGGCCGTGGATCATTTGTTACCGGACCGCACAAAAATAATAAAAACTTAATTTTAATTTTTGTTTTATTTCCATTTTATTGACTATCACAGTCTACAAAGTCTTTTATTTTGAAAAATGACCACTTCCATCTGTTTCTCTTTCCCACACTTGTCCCATTTGCAGATTTTTACTTAAATTACAGGTTCATCACAAAAGATTCACATGCTCCAAGCCTGCTCTGTGTATCCAATGAGACCATAATAGAAATAAAGTGCATAATATATAATGTAATAATTGCATTTACATTATATATGAGCTAATTAGATTAGATATTATGGACGTTATTCTATTTAGTTATGCATGTGAAGTGCATGTGAACCCTCCTACATAAAGCTTCAGAAGAACTTGAAGTAGCTACAACTACAGATCAAATATGTATTTTGCTGTGTAGCTAATTTTTGTCTAACACTGCAGCCCTAAGATTTTTGATTCTCTCCAAAGCATTGTGTTTGATACTGCTGAATAAGAACAAACTTCCTTTTATCCTACATTCAACATACGATTTCCTTGTAGTCTATTTTCCCAGTGCCCTCCTCCCCCGTAGTGGTATATCTATGTTTAACGAAACCTTTATTCCAGTTGAGAAGCTCAACCACATTTGTCAAATTATATCTTCCTTCGAGTCGGCTAACTCCATCTCTAAGCTCAAACTGCTGTCCCAGGCTCTAGTGCACCTCAGTCTTACCATATGTATGAGATGTATTTCTAGACTATTATATCTGTCTAAATCTGTCGTCAGTCTTGTGAGATAACTGCCTGAGACTGCTATGCTGATCCATATTGTAAGGCTTGTTCTCTGGTGTTTATTTGTTCAATTCGTTTGAGTAAAATCTCTCCCCTCGTATTTGTATGAGGCATGAAATTACATGAAATTACACTTCGTTCCCATCAATAAACACTCGTTAAATTCATTCAGAGAGTTGTCATGACTGAACCATAGTAATGATTTTGTGTTGTTTTACTGTAGTAATAATTGTGTGTGTGTGTGTGTGTGTGTGTGTGTGTGTGTGTGTGTGTTTGCAGCTGTGTTGTGTAGAGAATTCTCCATCAGTCTACCAGAGAGTGTAGAAGCTCTGAGTGGACTCTGTGTTCTCATACCCTGCAGTTTTCAGGTTGAAGAACAATACGATGCAGACCTCCAGAGAGATCGTACAGGAATCTGGTTAAAAGATGGTACTAAACCAAACGTTAATAAAGTCTTTAACTCTGAAGTACCTACAGAGAACAAGATTGAAGGTGAAATTATAGGCGATCTCCTCATGAAGAACTGCACCACCATCTTCTACAACATCAGAGAGAGAGACAGAGGAAATTATTACTTTAGAATAGAGACTACTGGACCTCTAAAAAACACTTATAGACCATCAGTGTCTCTAAGAGTGAGAGGTGAGAACTGCAGCTGTGTGTGTGTGTGTGTGTGTGTGTGTGTGTGTTTATGTGAATGTGTGTTTATTTGAGTGTGTGTTTGTGTGTATGTGTGTGTGTGTGTTTATGTGTATGTGTGCATGTCTGTGTGTGTGTGTGTGTGTGTACAGTGTAACTGTAATTACATTAATGATGCACTGGAACACATTTAAAACTCATCTCTAATGTGATAGTGTGTGTTTATCTCAGACTCTCCAATCAGCCCCTCAATAACACTGTATAAGGAGGATCAGGGGGAGGTGGAGGACCAGAATGAGGTGGTGGAGGGAACTTCAGTGAGTCTCATTTGCTCTGCTCCATCTCCATGTCTCTTAAAGCCTCCCACTTTTACATGGAACTTCCTGCCTGAGGAGAGAAGACAGGAGCAGAACCACAACACCAGCTTCAGCTCCTCTCAGCTGAACTTCAACGCTACTCACCTGCATCATGGACTCACTTTCACCTGCACCACCACCTACCAGCTCCAGAACCAGAACAAATCAGCACAGAGCTCTCGTACTCTACATGTTCTGTGTAAGTGTTTAATCTCTGAAGACTCATTCTGCATAATAATAACGTGAGCTTTTTAATAATTACACAGAATCCTGTTTTTGCTTCATCAGATATGAATTAAAGTGTCTGTGATTATGTCTCATTTGATTCAAATGAAATTAAAAACAAATCAAATTCAACCTGCAATAAAATGCTTCAAGCAGGCCAGTGTTTATGGCCTCTGTATTATCAGAAGAAATTTAGTTGCGATAAACTATTTGGAGTTAATTAAATACAGATTATTTCTCTCTCTCTCTCTCTTTCTCTCTCTCTCTCTCTCTCTCTCTCTTTCTCTCAGATGCTCCTCAGGTCTCTCCCAGCTGTAACAACACTCTGGATTTCTTCAACTGTTCCTGTGAGGTTCATGGAAATCCATCTCCTAAACTAGCGTGGCAGCTCTCAGGTCAAGCTGTCAAACCCTTTGAGATAATATCCATCGGGTCATCAAACAACACAATCTTAAGAAGCTTTATCTCCATCCAGCAACCATTTAATGAAACAGACACTCTACAGTGTACTGGTTCCAATAAGCTGGGCAAAACCTCTCACCTCTTCTCAGTTATGAAAGTGACCCAGTGTTCTGCTGATGAAGGTTAGAATCTTCACAAGTTTTATTTTTTGTTTTGTAACATATACATTTAAAACAGCCAATATTTAATATTTTAAAGCCACACTATGTAGGCAGTACTGATGGGGTGGAGCTTTTGAATAGTATGTGTTTGCCATTGTGTCATTTGGGAGTGTCTATTAAAGATTAATCAAATGGGACATTATAAATATTCAGATTTACAAAATTAAAATTTTCCAAATGTGAATTTGGTTTATATACATACTGCCTGGTAATATAGTCACCAACTAGATGTAACTAATCAAATAGGTAAGAGTCTTCCACTGGATAATTACTGCAGTGGTAAACAACCATGTCAGAAGTGGACATGGAAAATGACAACTTCTCTGTTTCAGAAGGGTCAAATTATTGGCCTGCATCAAGCACAGAAAACAACCAAGTGGCTGAAACTACTAAAACGGGATTAAGAACTGTCCAGCATATTATCATATACAACCTTCCAGGAAGAAATGTGGTCAGAAAAAACATGGTGAATGATCAGAAATCACTTAAACGTTTGGTGAAATCAAATCATGAAAAACCCCTGCAGAATTCATAGTTATGTTTTATAGTGAAAGTAAGATCATTTCCACATGCACACTGTGTAGAGAATTAAAGGGATTAGGACTAAACTGCTGTGTAGCTTTAAGAGAACCACTAATCAGTGAGGCTTCTCTGAAAAAAAAAGGCTTCAGTTTGCTAGGGAGCATAAAGACTGTACTCTGGAGCAATGGAAAATGGTCATGTGATCTGATTAATACAATTCCTGTTCCTCATGCTGGGTGCATCAGGGTAAGAAGAGAGGTGGATGCTCCCATCATGTCTAGTGCCTACAATACAAGCCTGGGTGCTGTGTGATGACCTGAATATACTGAATGACCAGATTTTTCCATCAGTATTTTTTTCTCCCTGATGGCATGGCCATATTCCAAGATGTCAAGTCCAGGATTCATTGGGCTCAAACTGACTCCAGGCCTTAACCCCATTGAGAATCTGTGGGATGTGCTGGAGAAGACTCTCCCATCATCAATACAAGATCTTAGAGAAAAATTAATGCAACTCTGGATGGAAATAAACATTGTGGTGTTGCATAAGGGTATCAAAAGCTTAATGTGTGTGCCATGATTTTTTGGCCAGGCAGTATCTATATAAGAATATAGAAAAATGGGCTAGCATAAGGATCTGAGAGACTATGACAAGGGAACAAATAGTGATGGGTCAAAGCATCTCTAAAACAGCATGTCTTTTGGGGTATTCCCAGTATGCAGTGGTTAGTGCCTAGCTAATATTAACACTACTGTAGCACTGCTGGAAATGGGACTCTAGATTACTCTCATACTGTGACTTTGCCTGCTTCACATTGTAGTGTCGCTGATGGTTTTGTCACTGAAGTTGTCGAGCAGAGACTGGACATTAGTTAGCAGGATGCTATGCAGAGGAGTACAGTATGCACGAGCCCTCAGCCTGTTCCTAATGGCAGCTCGTTAACCTTTGGTTTCCTTCACTTTCTTTGTGTTGTGTCCTTTTTCCTTCCCAGGAACTTGCTCATCCAGCATGGTTCTGGTTTTAAAACCACCAATAGTTTAATGGATTGCAGACCAATAGAAATTAGAGTGCTTCTATTATATTTAACAAAAACAAACAAAGTATGGCTGAAGCAGTCATGACAGCAGCATCACCTCATCTTGAAAATAGTGCTGCTTCATTATTAAAAGTTAATCATTAATGAAAATAATTAATGTGTTAGTATTGTACACAATCACCATTTGATTCAATTTTGTGACTTGCTGCATAAAAAGCCCTAAATTTTCCTTACACAGCTAAGGGCGGACATGTTTCGCCATGTTACTGAAACATTCAGTTATTGTTACACAATTCAGGAAACTTTAAAAGAAGGAAATGCAGTTTGTGCTTTTAAACACAACAGTGTGGTAAAAAAACCCCACAATATTTATATTTATACATGCATGGATTCTTGATATTACATTTTTTGTGATCTGCAAAGAACTGTAATATATAATTTAATAATTAGCAAATAAATGGTTTGTATAGTATCATAAATAATTATTAATAATAATAATAATGTAATGATATTTTAAAAGATTTCTGTAAACTAATCTGCTATACTCTATAATATGTGGTGTATATACAGTACTGTGAAAAAGCCACCCCTTTTTTGCGAAGCTTTTGTTACAGATGTTTTTTTGTTTTTTTTTTGCATTGTTGAGTCAGTATATAAACATATTATAAGTCCAAAAGTGACTTTTCCAATGATAACAATGAAATGTTTGTAAACAGAAATTTGTGTAAAGGTTTTTATAGTTTGTATGTTTCTCCAAGATAAATCCAGCAAATTACTCATTTCATTTTTCTTAATGTAGAAATCTTTTATTTAATAATTACTGAAAGCATCTTTGTTTTACAAAATATTTGCACAGTAATATATCCTGGATGCTAATATGCATTTTAATGCATCCGTTTAATTTGTGTGGCCAGTGTTTTACTGTAATGATATATTGCATGAATCAGGAAGCTCTGAAATATCCTCTTACAACAGACATAAATTTTCTGCCTGCAATGTTTTAAAGGAATTGTACAGAACAAATGCTACAAACATTTTTTTTTATTTGATAAAGAGACTTTTCCAAAAGGGTCAGATGTATCCAGATGTGTCTGATAACTTCAGAACATGTTTCTCTTCAAAATAGAAAAGAATTTACTTTGTCCTATTTCTCAAGTCACGAAAAACAGGAAGGAAAGCTATTTTACATAAGGTTGACTGCAGGTCATGATCAACATTGTTCTTTTTTTTCAGTTACTACATAAAATATTGCAAATATAAGATTGTGACAGATTTATCAAATGCCTGAACTTACTATAAAAGCACTTAGGTGTAATTTCCACAGTAACCTGAAATATCCACAAATATCTACAACATACACACTTTACATTTAATTTAACTAGATAACTGTTGTTACAATTAAATAATATTAATTATTGTTGTGTATTTACTGATATATTTATTCATATAAGCTCTGTGTGTGTGTAATTATTTTCGGTTCAGGTGTAGATGTTCTCTCAGTGCTGATTGGTGTTGCTGTTGGAACTTCAGTAATGATGATGCTGTGTGGTTTATTCCTCTGTGTAAGGTGTGTTTACGTTATTAGGTCATTTTCTTTTTCTAATTTTACCTCTTTAGATTAGAACAGTTACAGTTATGTTTATTGTTGATTTTGTAACAAAAGACAAAACACCTTGTATTTATTTAAGTCTTTTTAACCCACCCACCCCTCCCCTTTTTTTTTTTAGGAAGACACAAAACAAACCTCCCACTGGACAACAAGATACATCAGGAAATGTGTTAAATGATAGGGTTAGTATAATTAATATTTATTGTTCTAAAACTGACTTTTAATGTATGCTTGACCATTCATCAGCCATCATTCAATGTTATTTGGAATTTAGAGCATAGAACATAGAACATAGAGTCTTGTCTGTGTAAATAGTGTAAAAAAACAACAACAAATCAATAAAATGGACAAAAACAAAACTGAGGCAAACAAAACCATTTTTAGGCAAAAATAATTAAAAGAACCCAACTCTCAAATCTCTCAATTCTCTTCCTAAATCCGTGCCCTAGTTTTGTACTATAAAGCTTCTGCAGGATACAGGATCATAAAAGCAGTAGATAATATGTGAATACAAATCTGGTAAATATACAGAAATTAGAACAAAAATAGAGAGATGATTTTGAAAACTCAAAATATTGCATTGTACAGTAAATATGTGATAGACTGCTAATGCATTTCAGTTCCTGTTGATCTCCACAGGTAGTTTGTCAGGAGGAAGATAAAGATTGTGTTTATGCGAACAAAACAGATTTATCAGAGTCTCTTCATTATTCCACTGTGGTGTTTACAAACGGAGCAGAAAGGGAAATCAGAGGACTTTCCAAGCTCACTGCTGAATACGCCACAATCCACCACAGCTCCCAGGGAGAAACTGAGGGAGAAGCTACAGGAACAGCCATTAAGGAAGTCCAGGAAGAAAATCTGTTAAAGTCAAACAGTGATAAAATACAAGAGGAGGAGGTAACTTATGGAAACATCACACGTCAGCCAACAATGGAGCAAACTCATTTCGAGCTTAATGATGATTATGATCATGAAATTAAGTACAATAAAGAGGCTAAAGAAAGAGATAAAGAGCAATGCAAACACTCAGAGGAAGCTCAAGATCTTTATGCAGAAGTTAAACCTAATAAACATGAAAAGAAAGTGTGAAAATAATCTATAAAATCCTTGGTTTAACATATGGTGTTTAAACATTATATGCTCCACCTTTCCCCAAGGCTATTAGTTAGATGGGACTTTCTGGCAGACATTTAAACCTCATCAGCATACAGTCCAAGATTTGCTACCTTTTCTCTCTTTGCAAATTGCAAACTGTGACTTTAGGGTGGTTTTCTTCTGTGTACAATCCTCTGCTTGTTATAGACTTGTTTGACCCTGACCTTCATATTAGACTGCTCTGTTAATATACTGATCAGGCAAAACATTATGACATCATGGCACCTGTTAGTGGGTGGGATATATTAGGCAGCAAGTGAACATTTTGTCCTCAAAGTTGATGTGTTAGAAGCAGGAACAATGGATAAGCGTAAGGATTTGAGCGAGTTTGACGAAGGACCAAATTGTGATGGCTAGACCACTGGATCAGAACATCTCCAAAACTGCAGCTCTTGTGGGGTGTTCCCGGTCTGCAGTGGTCAGTATCTATCAAAAGTATCCTTTAAGTCCTGTAAGTTGCTCTAAGGTGGGGCCCATTGAGGTTCCATCTCGCAACTTACAGGACTTAAAGGATCTGCTGCTAACATCTTGGTGCCAGATATCACAGCACACCTTCAGGGATCTAGTGGAGTCCATGCCTTGACAAGTCAGGGCTGTTTTGGCAGCAAAAGGGGGACCAAGACAATATTAGGCAGGTGGTCATAATGTTATGCCTGATCGGTTTATACTCTCTGTAAATATTATACACCAATATCCACTATTGTAAATAGCACGTTGTTTGGTGGTTAGTAGGAAGTCCGCAGCATTTACATTTATTCTGTTCTCTCTTGTTTTTTTTTTGTTTTTTTTGATTAGCTAGGGAGCAAAGGAAGGAAGTGTATTTTTTCTTTTCTTTTCTTTTGGGATAGGTTAGCTGAGTTGTATTGTGTACAGTTAGAGGGAGTTTTGTTTTGGCCTGGCCAATTTCTGAAGCTATCACCACAAAAACAATAAGAAGAGACAAAGAATAAATCAAAGCAAGCGATACTGTGTCTTGCTACATTTTTTAAGCCTTATGTTTTAGACCTGTCCTAGACATTGCTTTAGTAAACAACTTAGAAAAAACTAGAAAAAACTGCATGACTTTAGGCACAAATTAAACATCATTAACCATGAGGCTTTAAAGTGTACCAAAAAATAATGTCAGTCTAAATCTAAACATGAATAAAGAGCTGGTGTTACTGTGGAAAATGTCTGCTTTACTGCATGTGTAGTGAATTAATACAACTCAGATGGAGCAAAAGCTTTAAGAGAAAAACAGGAACAAATGCAGTCAGCATTACACAGGTCAACAACATTACAACATTTCTGAAATTAACAGACTCAAACAATGGTTACTTAATCAAGAAAATTAATGTGATGGGGAGTTTTAAGAGTTTTTACTTTTAATTTTACATTTCTGCTTTATGTTTTATAAATATTTCACATTAGAGAGTAACGGTATGATATTGCATGTATTTATGTTTATGATGTGCTTATTTGACAAAATATGAATCCTGTCAAAATTAATCAAATATCTTTATATTTTAAACGTCTTTAATGCTTATTTTATCATTTCTATAATTATTATTTTAAATATGTATTCATTTATACAGTTTCAATTATTGAGTAATTTATAATTTATATTAATACTTTTTTAAAAATATTTGATTATTATATTTTTAATGATTAAAAAAAAATATATTAAGCAACAAGGAATGGTGTATTGATGTGTGTTTTAAACCCCAACCCATCTCTAACATTATAAATACTTCTAAAAATCATAAAATGTTTTAAAGATTTCAATGTTAATTATTTATTAACACTCTACATAAAACAGCTACAATTAAAAAAAATCTTCAAAAAATCATTTTAATTTTCTATTTTTACAACAATGGGGAAATTTAGCAAGTTAATGTTAAATATTTTTATTGTTGTTTCACAGCAACTCTTTTACTACGCTTTTAGTATGTACATTTTTTTTTAAAATAAATGAACACCTTGAAAGCTGGTATCATATGAGATGTCACTGAATGAGTAAAAAGGAGAGAGAGAGAGAGAGACTATTAGGTATGCTTGTGATTATGTGATGCTTAAAGACAATGTACATTATGTGCAAAGTACAGGCAGGGACTCCAGCATGGCTAACTATAACATCATTACTAAAAGGGAGAGCCAGAAGGTGACAGACATGAGGACTTCCTGGGACATAAAGCATCCAAATTTTCAAATAAAAGCTTGCAGCCAATAATCACACAAAGGACTTTTACTGCTGAACATGATGAATCAGAAATCAGAAAGCTTACTTCTAACTGCATGTGGTCCTAGTACAAGCACCTCTGTCTGTCAGAGTTAAGCAGGAGGAAGTTAGTGACTGTCCACTGTCTAATGTCCTTTACACATTCTTCAATCTTAATAAGATGGTGTATCTCATCTGGCTTGGCTGAAACATATAGCTGTGTGTCATCCGCATAACAGTGGAAGCTAATACCATGTTTATGAATAATTGCACCAAGGGGTAGCATACATAAGGAGAAAAGCAGTAGGCCTAAGACAGAACCTTGTGGAACACCGAACATAATCTTAGTTTGCATAGAAAAGTCACCATCTAGATCTACAAACTGATAACGATCTGTCAAATAAGACCTGAACCAGGAGAGGGCTGTTCCTTTAACGCCAACAACATGTTCTAGCCTATCAAGTAGAATAGTCTCCTGAACCCTGTGCCAGGCCAGGTGAAGGGGTTAAAAAGGATGGGAGCAAGCACACCTATTTGTTTCATGTTTTTTGAAATGTCAAAAGTGGGTGAAACATTGCCATTATAGAAAGCAAGGCCTGTCATCCTGTGGTGAAAAAGGCAAATTAGGTTTGTAAACGTCCTGGGGCATCCAAACTTTGCAGTAATGGTCCACGAGGTTTTTCTGTTCACTGTGTCAAAGGCCTTTGTAAGCCTGATGAATATGGCATAGAGATCCATATGCTGATCAATGTATTTTTCTTGGACCTGCCTGAATGTGAAAATTAAAGAAGGGAAGGAGTAGAAGAAAACTGAAGAGCAAACTCGCTCAAAATAACATGAGAGAGGTGTAGAATAGTATGAGAACCATCACAAGCCATGGAAGAAGAATTGACCAGGTGATGGAGGGAGACCTAAATGAGGCCAGTGATTTTAATTTGTTTTTTAACAGATCTGATAATGTGGCTTCTGACCGTGACTCACCCCACTCCCAGTACAACTCCCTCTTGCAACACTCAATGTCTCACCCCTCCATTATACCACCATATACTTCAAAACCCCTCCCCAGCCCTCCATCCTCATCAACGGCTCCTGTTCTTCCACAGCAGACCTGTCCCCTGCCTGCTCTATAAAGGCCATCTCCTGTGTCTCCAATCAACATCACCACAGAAGATGTGAGGAGAGAGTTCGGTCACCTTAGCCCTGGTAAGGCTGCAGGCCCTGACGGACTTAGCCCCAGGGTACTCAGAGGATGTGCGACTCAGCTGTGTGCAGTGTTTCAATACATTTCAACCTGAGTCTGAGCATTATGGCTGTACCTGCCCTGTAGAAAACAATATGCCTGGTTTCTGTGGCAAAAAATAAACATATGAGGAAACACAGTGACTACAGGCCAGTGGCTCTGACCTCACATGTCATGAGGTCTCTGGAGAGACTGGTCCTGAAGCACCTAAGAACAACAACTGAATCATCTCTGGACCCCCTGCAGTTTGCTTATCAGCCCTGTACTGGAGTAGAGGACAATAACATCTTCCTGCTTAACAGTGATGCAGTGTATAAGAAAGGTCAGAGTCACCTGTACTTCCTCAGGAGAATCAGGTCCTTTAATGTCTGCAGAACTATGCTACAGATGTTCTACCACTCGGTGGTAGCCAGCGTCATCCTCTAGGCTGTAGTATGCTGGGGTAGCAGGGTGAAGAGGGCCAATGCCAACAGACTCAACAAGCTTATTAGGAAAGCAGGCCCTGTCATGGGAGTGGAGCTGGAGTTTCTGGTTGAGGTGTCTGAGAGGAAAATGCTTCGAAAACTTCTCAAAATCCATGACAACACATCGCACCCCCTGCATGTGACAATAGAGTCCTACCGGAGCACATTCAGCTGCAGACCTCACATTCAACCACCGAGACAACCACAGAATGCGACAGGAGGTTTTTCCTACCAGTGACCATTAAACGCTATAACTCCTCCCCTTTCAGTAGGGAGCAGAGCTAACCAAATGAACGCTGACTGTATCAAAATTTCACAATAATTACAATGTACATTAATATAATACCATGTGCAAAATCATAACGTGCAATATCACATCAATGTGCAATATATTATTAAGTGCAATATGTTCTGGTTCCCTAGCACCTAGTTCTTTTTTATATTGATATATTTAAATATAATTTATATATAATATAGAATATTTCATTTAATTTATTTTATATTTCATTTATATTTTTGAACACATTTTGAACTTTTGAACACATTTATATATATATATATATATATATATATATATATATATATATATATATATATATATATATATTCATAAAATCTGTTTTTCTTTATATATAATAATAACAATAACAACAACAACAATAATAACAATAATAATAATAATAATTCAGCAGCTGACCTAAGCGCCCTCAGCAGGACAATTAAGAGAGAAACACATTTCACTAAAGCCATTTGGTTGGAAATGCTTTACTGCGATCTTGTGGATCCACAATTGTTAGAAATAATATCACTAATCATTTATTTTAATTATTAAAGTGTTTTATCAATTGCAAACCTTCATCCATCTTCTAGCATTTTAAATACAAAAACAAATCATTCAACTATAATGACAAAACCCCAACCACTACTGGCAATGTCAATCATCTAATCTGTGCTAAAAATCAAATGTTTTCAGATCACAGACACAGCCAAAAATATATATAACATTACAGAGCATTTATTAGACATTGCATCAAAAAATGGAAAACACATTATACAAATCAGTTAAATTCAATTTAATTTATATAGCACTTTTAACAATGAACATTGTCTCAATGCAGCTCAACAAAAATATAAAAATATAGAATAAAAATCACAAAGATTAAAATTAAATTAATATATATCCCTAAAGAGCAAGCCTGATGCAACAGTAGCAAGGAAAAACTCCCTGAGATTATACAGACCACCTGGGCAACGAAGGAGTGGCTTCGTAAGAAGCATTTCAAGGTCCTGGAGTGGCCTAGCCAGTCTCCAGATCTCAACCCCATAGAAAATCTTTGGAGGGAGTTGAAAATCCGTGTTGCCTAGCGACAGCCCCAAAACATCACTGCTCTAGTGGAGATCTGCATGGAGGAATGGGCCAAACTACCAGCAACAGTGTGTAAAAACCTTGTGGTGACTTACAGAAAACGTTTGACCTCTGTCATTGCCAACAAAGGGTATATAACAAAGTATTGAGATGAACTTTTGTTATTGACCAAATACTTATTTTCCACCATAACTTGCAAATAAATTCTTTAAAAATCAGACAATGTGATTTTCTGGATTTTTTTCTCTCATTCTGTCTCTCATAGTTGAAGTGTACCTATGATGAAAATTACAGGCCTCTCTCATCTTTTTAAGTGGGAGAACTTGCACACTTGGTGGCTGACTAAATACTTTTTTGCCCCACTGTATGAGGAAGGTTTCACCCGTCCTCACTTGGGTGAAACTGGACAGTAAATAATGTAAATGTAAATAATGTCCTCTCTACAGCTGTGTATAGTCAAGTAGAATGTGCAACCAAGAGCTCCTTAGCTAGTAATAAATCAGCATAATTTCTGAGATATTATAAATTTAACACTAATTTCTTCTTGCTGAAATATTCAAATAATCACTGATGAAGACTTGAGCGCAAAACTAACTGCCACAACAGCAGTTCAAAGACGGTGCCATAGTCTCCAAGTGTTTCTATCCACAGCTGCCCCATGGCACTCCAGACTGTCCACTCTGAGCCATCCCCAGCAGCAGTGTGCACTACCAAGCTCAAGACTCCAACCAGTGGTAGGGCATCAGGATGGATCAGGCAGGTCTGGAGAGAAGAAGTGGTCATACTGGGACACTGGAAGCTCAGGCGTAGCAGCAGTGTAGTTTGACAGAGAGAGAGAGAGAAAGAGAGAGCTATGTGCTATGATGAGGCCTAATAATAAGAATGAAACATATTCAAAATCAGTTCACATACATTAATTCAACCTGTGAAAATTGATTTGAGTGATAAAGAACTAAACATACCTGGAACACATGGGAATGAGAATGACTAAATTTTCCCTTTCTGAGACATGATTATGATGTAGTGTATAGAAGAATTACAGTAACTCCAGTGTTTTAATGCTGACACATGAGATCTCACCATCAACCTTATCTTATGTTGAGCTCCTGAAATCCCTCTTATCAAATTTATCAAAGCTTCTTTGGATAAGGATTTTATTGAGTATAAATTTGAGGTCAGATTGAGTCTCTGCTTTTATTTCATTTAGGTGATCCAGGAAGAGTCGACCCACCAGAGGACTACGATGATGCCGTCACTGCTGGACCGATCCCTGATAACGTGGATGGTGTGGTTCTGTTTTGAGATTTGTTTTAGAAAGCAGTATAAATTAAACACACACACTGGGAATAAGTTTGTTTATTGGTTTGTGTGTAGTGTTGTTTTTTACATGTGTACGATGTCATTTTGCATTGTGTCATCAAATACACAGTGTAGAAACTGCCACTTCAGGAAACTTTAAATATCTTTAAATATCTGTGTTTTGGTGTAGAGGATGAAGCTGAGAATTATGATGACGCCATTACAGCTGATCAGAAGTCAGTTATACTGACAGGTATGATAATAATGGGACAGTATTGCATCCACAAGCATCTAAATGACCATTAATGACATTAATGTGGATTTAATAGCTTTTATCTCTACGTTCTGACAGAGGACGTGTCCGAGAACTATGACGATGCAGTTACCACTGAAACAAACCCAAACATCATCACAGGTCAGTTTTTTCTGAAATCAAGAAATTTATTTACCTTAAAAATTTATAGAATAAATTTCAAACTTTGTGACTTGGAAAAAAAACTGTTATATGGCTCTTTAATAAATGTTATAGTCATTAGCAATTTCCTGTGGTATAAGAGTAAGAAACCCTGGGGGAACATGCTATTACACAGGGTCAGATTTAGGGGATGCTGGGTTTGGATCTTTGTCCCTAATGCTCATCTGAAGACCCAGGGGGAAAACACAGCTGATTAATATCAACAACATGTCTACTGTGTGTAACATATCACATTCACATCTATAATAATTTAGCAAGACATTGCATAAGGAATTAATTTAAAATAAAAAATAAACAAGTGCAGATGCAATAGTATTTAACAAACACAGTGGCAAACAAACCAAAACATATGGTAAAGTCTTAATCCAGTAAACAGTCAGAGGTTGGATACATAAAGTATATGGAACATCATGGAAAATATGTGGAAGTGGCCTTGCACTGCCAAGGTTGTGCACTCAAGTTGAGCACTGAAGAGTGTAGTGGAGAATTGTGACAAAGCCCCTCCAAACCAGTCTCAGGGCGTGAGACAGGGGAATCGCTTGGGACATGGGTATGGTCTGGGACTGCAACAGGGTTGCTGCTTGGCGAGCTTAACAAGGAATTGTGTCTTGGAGGCTGCCACAGTGGCTTTGGCTGTCTGCTGTGGAAGGTGTCGTGTTGGCCTCTGTGTGCAATAGGGCTTGGAAGCGGCTCTGAAACAGGACTTGGAAGCTGGCTTTGGAGGCAACCTCAGCCTCTGCTTGCAAAAAGACTTGGAACAAGGCCTGGAACAGGGCTTTAAATAAGGCTTGGAACCTGGCTTAGGACAGGGATTGAAACCTGGCTTGGAAGGCCACCAAGTTGGCCTTGCCATGGAGCAGGGCTTGGGGCCACCTTGTCAGCCTCTGGAGAGTTCTGGAGGTCATCCTGCTGGCCTTCTCATAGAACTGGGCTTAGATCTGTGCATTGGATGCTATCCTATCAGCCTCTGGAGAGAGTTGTGTACTGGAGGACACTTTGTCAGCCTCTGGAGTGAGCTCTTGAGCACTGGATGCCACCCCGTCAGCCTCTGGAGTAAGCTGTTGCCAGTTGGAGGCAGCCACTTTTGCCTCTGGAGGGAGCTCTTGAGCATTGGAGGCAGCCTCATTGGCCTCTGGAGGAAGCCCTTTTGCAGTAGACAGAGATGAGATACAGGGTGTCAGGGTGTCAAGTCTGAAGTCTGGCAGTGACCGAGTGTATGAGGTCACATGCGCCTGCATGTGAACAAAAGAGCCGGCACCATGTTGTAACAGGCTGCTGCACGCTCGTGCATGTGCAGTCCACTCATTACATGCATTACCTGACATCCTTCACCATCACTTTCCTATCCTGTATACAACCACCTTCCAACACTTCTATTTGTTGAAACCTCCATGCTATCTCCTTTTCCTCTGTAGCTTTGTGCACACTTTCACTGAGAAACATCAGTACTCAAACCTCATAGTCCTCGACCTTTCAGCAGAATTTGACACAATCAACCACAAGACTATCTTCTCCACCCTCAGGCGTCTTGGAATTCATGGAGCCACATGAAAATGGTTTACTTACTACCTGGAAGATTGCTCATATCAGGTAACATGGAAGGTTAAAAAATTGTCATCTGCTTCATGCAGACTCTCCACTGGTGTCCAACAATGCTCAGTACTTGGTCCACTTCTTTTCACACTCTATACTCATTTTCTTGGTTTGGAGTTAAGGAAAAGAACCTTGAAGGACAGATGGTAGTGGACTTTGCTAAGAGGATGGACATGGGTGTGGTTAACACTTATTTTCAGAAGAGGGAGGAGCATAGAGTGACTTACAAGAGTGGAGGTAGGAGAACACAGGTAGACTACATCCTATGTAGAAGAGGCAATCTGAAAGAGATTAGTGACTGTAAAGTGGTAGTGGGAGAGAGTGTAACCAGACAGCATAGGATGGTGGTGTGTAGGATGACTCAGATGGTCTGTAAGACGAAGACGTCAAAGATAAAGAAGAAAACCAAGTGGTGGAAGCTGAAAAAGGAGGAATGTTTTGAGGAATTTAGACAGAAGTTGAGGCAGGCTCTGGGTGGTCAGGTAGTGCTGCCAGATGACTGGGAAACTACAGCAGAAGTGATCAGGGAGACAGGGAGAAAGGTGCTGGGTGTGTCATCTGGAAGGAGGAAAGAAGATAAGGAGACTTGGTGGTGGAATGAGGAAGTTCAGGATAGTATCCAGAGGAAGAGGTTAGCCAAGAAGAAGTGGGACATGGACAGGACTGAAGAGAATAGACAGGAATACAAGGAGTTACAGCGCAGAGTGAAGAGGGAGGTGTCTAAGGCCAAGCAGAAGGCATATGACGAGTTGTACACTAGGTTAGACACTAGAGAAGGAGAGAAGAACTTGTACAGGTTAGCTAGGCAGAGGGATCGAGATGGGAAGGATGTGCAGCAAGTTAGAGTTATTAAGGATAGAGATGGAAGGGTGCTCACAAGTGAGGAGAGTGTACAAAGGAGATGGAAGGAATACTTTGAGGAGCTGATGAATGAGGAAAATGAGAGGGAAAAAAGAGTAGAAGGGGTGAACTCTGTGGAACAGAAAGTAGATAAGATTAGAAAGGATGAAGTCAGGAAGGCTTTGAAGAGGATGAAAAGTGGAAAGGCAGTTGGTCCTGACGACATCCCGGTGGAGGTCTGGAAGTGTCTAGGAGAGGCAGCAGTGGAATTTTTAACTAGTTTGTTCAACAGGGTTTTAGAGAGTGAGAGGATGCCTGAGGAATGGAGAAGAAGTGTGTTAGTGCCGATCTTTAAGAATAAGGGTGATGAGTTGCAGCAACTATAGGGGGATAAAGTTGATGAGCCATACAATGAAGCTATGGGAAAGAGTAGTGGAAGCTAGGTTAAGGAAGGTAGTGGAAATTTGTGAGCAGCAGTATGGCTTCATGCCCAGAAAGAGCACAATAGATGCAATTTTTGCTCTGAGAATTTTGATCGAGAAGTATAGGGATGGTCAGAGGGAGTTGCACTGTGTGTTTGTAGACTTGGAGAAAGCGGATGACAGGGTGCCAAGAGAAGAGCTGTGGTACTGTATGAGGAAGTCAGGAGTAGCAGAGAAGTATGTCAGAGTGGTGCAGGACATGTATGAGAGGAGCAGGACAGTGGTGAGGTGTGCTGTAGGTCAGACAGAGGAGTTCAAAGTGGAGGTGGGACTGCATCAGGGATCGGCTCTGAGCCCCTTCCTGTTTGCTATAGTGATGGACCAGTTGTCAGAGGAGGTCAGACAGGAGTCTCCTTGGACGATGATGTTTGCAGATGACATTGTGATCTGTAGTGAGAGCAGGGAGCAGGTGGAGGAAAACCTGGAGAGGTGGAGGTTTGCGCTGGAGAGAAGAGGAATGAAAGTCAGTCGTAGTAAGACTGAGTACATGTGTGTGAATGAAAGGGAGGGAAGTGGAACAATAAGGTTACAGGGTGAAGAGGTGAAGAAGGTACAGGAGTTTAAGTACTTGGGGTCAACAGTCCAGAGTAATGGAGAGAGTGGGAAAGAGGTAAAGAAGCGAGTGCAGGCAGGTTGGAATGGGTGGAGAAAGGTGTCGGGAGTTCTGTGTGATAGGAAAATATCAGCGAGAATCAAGGGGAAGGTGTACAGGAGAGTGGTGAGACCGGCCATGCTGTATGGCTAAACCATACAGCATGGCCGGTCTCACCACTGTCCTGTACACTTCTAAAAGACAGTGTCACTGAGGAAGAGACAGGAGTCAGAGCTAGACGTAGCAGAGCTGAAGATGTTGAGGTTCTCTTTGGGAGTGACAAGATTGGACAGGATTAGGAATGAGTACATCAGAGGGACAGCTCATGTTGGACGTTTGGGGGATAAAGTTAGGGAGGCCAGATTAAGATGGTTTGGACATGTTCAGATGAGGGAGAGTGAGTATATTGGTAGGAGAATATTGGACATGGAGCTGCCAGGCAGGAGGCAAAGAGGAAGGCCAAAGAGGAGGTATATGGATGTAATTAATGAGCATATGAAGCTAGTGGGTGCAAGTGTTGAGGATGCAGAAGATAGGGATAGGTGGAGAGAGATGATTCGCTGTGGCGACCCCTGAAGGGAAAAGCCGAAAGAAGAAGAAGATACTCATTTTCTTGGTGAAGTTCTATCCACACATGGGTATTCTTACCACACATGCTGATGACAGTCAACTTATCTTCTTCTTCACTCCCTTAGATATCATGGCTTCTGCTTGGATTTTAACATGTTTGGTAGACATCTGATCATGGTTGATCATATCTCATCAGCTGAAACACAATCCCAACAAAACTGAACAAAACCAGGTGATTCATCCCCAGGTCAGGATCTTGCAATATTCCTCAACTACTCTATGATCTCCCTTTCAGCCACTGTTCACAATATCTGGGGTAATCATGGACAATCAACTGTCCTTTTCTTCACCTGTTGCTAATATGACACACTCAGGATTTTTTTATTTTTTTTTTTTTTAAATGCACACAGGCTGTTCAGGTGCTTGTTCATTCATTCATTCATTGTCTACCGCTTATCCGAACTATTCTTGGATCACGGGGAGCCTGTGTCTATCTCAGGCGTCATTGGGCATCAAGGCAGGATACACCCTGGACGGAGTGCCAACCCATCGCAGGGCACACACACACACTCTCATTCACTCACACAATCACACACTACGGACAATTTAGAGATGCCAATCAACCTACGACGCATGTTTTTTTTGGACTGGGGGAGGAAACCGGAGTACCCGGAGGAAACCCCCGAAGCATGGGGAGAACATGCAAACTCCACACACACAAGGCGGAGGCGGGAGGTGGGAATCGAACCCCTAACCCTTTAGGTGTGTGGCAAACGTGCTAACCACTAAGCCACAGTGCCACCCCTTGCTTGTTCAGTCTCTTGTAATTACGAGACTGGACTATTTAACTGCTCTGCACACAACTTGGTCTCTGCAAATAATCCAAAATTCAGCTGCGTGAATAGTTGTTGAGAATAGTTACAACTGCCACATAAATGATTAGTTTATATTTATGTGCTTGTTCTAATAGGTTATCTCTTCTACAGTTAAATCATTCACAGGGACTTACGGAGAGTCTGTAGTGTCAGATCTTTGCAACAGACATTATTTTAGCAGCTGCAGCTTAATCGTGAAAGCCCTACTTCCTGCCTCCTCATGTATAATGGTTAATGACAAGAAATTAGAATATTTTGTCTTTCCACATTTGCAAATTTTTGACACTTGTCACAGTGAGTAAATACTGTGCCTCATGTCTTGTTTTGTTTGCCTTTTTTATTTTCCAAATGTACCTATCATTTATTTTTAAACAAATAAAAATACTTTTAAAATATAATGTGATGATGTGATGATAGAATTTTGTTCAGTCTGATTCTGAGCCACCTCTTAGCTGATATCAGAGGGAAGAGAGTGCCAAAAGATCCACACAGAGACAATGAAGTTTTCTATGACCAACAGGGGGTATTTATACAAAAGAAAGGCGTAGTATTCGGTGTTATCTAGGCAATATTGATAAAGAAAGACAGGATCGGTGGTTGTGCCTTTAATGATGGTTTGATCAGTTTATATGGAGGAGGATGCTACATCTGGTCTAGAGGGCAGGTAGAGGGCGGGTCTGGGAAATAAAGGATACGACACCCAAAGACACCTACCCCACAAGGATATAAAACATCTGCTATAAAGCGAGGCATACATGAGGACGTAACAAGAATTATCAGAATTTACGGTACAGAGAGCAGATAGGAGTTACAGAGCGTCTGGGCTCGGCATGCATTTGTCAAAACAGAATAGAAAAACATGTCTAGGCCAAAACAAAGGATATCACAGACAAGTGTGCCAAGATATATTCAGAATATATCAGCGATTTGAGTTGTGATGAATCTGTGATCAATGTCCTCATGGAATATCTCAGGCAGAAAAATATATGTACATACTGATCAGAAGGTCGTGAATTCAAATCCAGCACCAGCTTGAACTTGACCCTAAATCCTTGACAAGTCCACAGTGTAAGGAAAAACTTCGGATTAATGAATAAATATAAATGCACACACACACACACACACACACACACACACACACACACACACATAGCTTCTATCATAAGTTATAAGCATAAGTCTATACAGATTTGATATACAGTTTCTCAACATACACACAGGTATCAGTGTTTCCCAGGACACTGACTTTGCACCGTGGTTTATGTGGACTCACGTTTCCTAACTTTCCAAGAATGAAATTGCATCTCTCTCTTCCTCTCTCTATCTCTCCCTCTCTCTCTCACTCTTTCTCTCTCTCTTCTCTCTCTCTCTCTCAGACACACAAGAACTATTTCTGTGTTTTCTTTTGTTTTTAGAGGTTTTTGTATGTCTTCTGTCCAGGAAGTCTGATTTGTTAGTGTGCTTAGCCAACCACTTATAATATTCTCTACTGTCTGTTCCTTGACCTTGATTCTGAATTGCCCCTGTTGGACCTGTTTTCTTACCACTGTAAATAGTGCATAAGGGATTTTGGGGAGGTAGGTAGACAGATGGCATTTTCTTTTTTGGACCCTTTATTGAGTGGTTTTGGATAGGGAGGAATCGTATTTTCTTTTCTTTTGATTTCTTTTTTCCCCCAAAGCTAACCCCATTGGTTTTCATTAAAATACAGCTTTTCACTTTTTTCATATCTCTTTTGTGTCGAATCAAAAAGTCACTTCCTGAAAGAAAAACAGTGGTGTTAAGGTTAAATTAGAAACCTTAAGGTGTCTACAGAGTGACAAGTTGAAAACAAATGAATTCATTCATGAGATTTATTAGGATCTAGTCGGATTAAAATATAGGATATAGGGATTAGGTGAGAATATAGAGTTCATTCTCTTCAACTCCATCACAGTAGGTAGTGGTATGAAGCTATGAAGTTGGTTCACAACCCTCCATGAACCAGAAGAAGAAGAACAGCTGTAAAGTTTATGTGAACATATCAGCCATCAGGAAATTATAAAAATGGGAACAAACTGCGAGAAGTCACTTCCCAAGACTCTGATATCATTCCTGCTGAGCTAATCAGAGCACCGACAGCTCCGTGGATCACCACGCCGGCAGGCAGGCGGCGAAGGCGGCGTAGGGAGAGGAAACAAGAGCGAGGATGATGCGCTAGGATACAGGCCAGGCTAAGGAGCAACCCGAACAAACCCTCTCTGCCGAGCATCTTCCTGCTAATGTACGGTCACCTGCACACAAAATGGAGGATATTTTATTGAGGTTATTTTATATTATGATCCCCGACGCGGTTATTGAGTTAGCAGCCACTCAGATCACCGCGCCGACCGAACAAGGGACTCCGGTAAGAAGAGAGGCGGCGCTCTCTGTGTTTACATTCACAATGACTGGTGCACTAATGCCACAGTGACTGAGACTCATTGTTCCACGGATCTACAATATCTGATACTCAAATGTAGAGCAGGAAATATTTACACTCTACTCTGTTTATTTATTCTTAATCCTTATTTTTTAACTTCTTAATGTAAATTCCTTTCATAGTTTTTATGTCTAAATGTCTAAAAGTACCTTTCCTTAGATTTGGTTAAGTGTGGATGTCACCAGCAGGCTCCATATTTACTGGGAATTAAAACCAAATGTCACTGTACTTGTACAAAGACAATAAAGATTCTATTCTATTCTATTCTATTCTATTCTATCTATTCTATTCTATTCTATTCTATTCTATTCTCAGGAACACACACATAAATTCACTTCAGTTCACATAATGAAAACATTTTCCTCATTTTAAAAATAATGTCTCATATTCAGAGTTAAGCGCATAATGAGGACTTAATACTGAAATTACACACATCGTAACTCCAGACATAAACACTACTCAGGAGTTGTGTCTGTATTTATGGGTTATGTTTTTTGTGATTTATTTATATTTTATTAGTTCTATTATTACTCATATAACAACAGTACAACAACAACAATAATAATAATAATAATAATAATAATAATAATAATAATAATAGATTGGCATCTCTAAATTGTCCGTAGTGTGTGATTGTGTGAGTGAATGAGAGTGTGTGTGTGCCCTGCGATGGGTTTGCATTCCGTCCAGGGTGTATCCTGCCTTGATGCCCAATGACGCCTGCGATAGGCACAGGCTCCCCGTGACCCGAGTGTAGTTCGGATAAGCGGCAGACAATGAATGAATAATAATAATAATAATAATAATAATAATAATAATAATAATAATATAATAATAATAATCCAGCAGCATCCCTAACAGCGCCCTCAGCAGGTCAGTTAAGAGAACAAACACATTTCATGAAACAGAAATCTCAGTTTGGAAATGCTTTACTGCCATCTTGTGGGTGAAAAATATTAATGTTCTTAATCAAAATAATCGAAAGTCTTTTTTTAAACAATTATTATCTTTTATAATCCTGAAATTTATTTTAAAATAAATATCTAATTAGACTTATTGTTGTAGTGATTATTATCAGGTGTTGTGTGTGTGTGTGTGTGTGTGTGTGGTGTGTGTGTGTGTGTGTGTGTAGAAGGGATGTTTAGCTGATGTGTTGCAGTGTGGTTTATCAGTGTGTGTATCTGCTCTGTGCAGCTGTCAGGCATTAATGCTGTACGACAGCCGAGTGTTTCCTCTCTCTGAAATCAGTGTGTGATGTGTTCGACTCTCGTCACTCACACATCTCAGAGATGGGAGGCGGAGCTCTGTTCATCAGTAACACACCTCAGAGACAGGAGGCGGAGCTCTGTTTGTCACTCACACACCTCAGAGACAGGAGGCGGAGTTCTGTTCATCAGCGCTGACGTTATTTTGATATATATGGAGAAAGTGAAAGATGCCTCGTCTGATTTGTTATTGAGGCTGTGTGATGATTTCCTCTCGTCTTTCTAATAAGGTAACAGTGAGTGTGATTGGCTGTCTCTCTCTCTCTGTCTGTCCTCTCTGTCTGTCTCTCTGTAGGGGCTGAGTGAGGGGATACACTTCTCTCAGTCTCTCTGGGTGAGTGGAGGTGAACACATCGTGTACAGTGAGGAGGGAAGATGGAAATCTGTCTGACTTTTATTCTTCTCTCATCCACACTCACACTCACAGCAGCTGGTAAGTTCACACTGATTATTCACACCAAAACATCACACACTTCTCACTTTAACAGTAGGGACGAGTTTTAATCATGAAATGTCAGAAATTTTCCTGGAGTGATTGTAACTTTATAAACAGTGAAAGTGTTTGATTTTTATAGAATTTAAAAAGCTGTACATGAGCGTACACACATCATCCTCAGGGTTTGTTCTGAGGTGTCACTTATACAATCAGCTCCAGATTAATGTTTAGAGATTAGACATGATTTATTGTCACAACATCAGACAGTGTGTGTGTGTGTGTATGTGCGAGAGAGTGTGTACTTAATAAAAAAAATTATACTCTCTCTCTCTCTCCTCTCTCTCTCTCAGACAGTGTGAGGTTGGTGAATGGTGGAAGTCGCTGTGCTGGGAGAGTGGAGGTTCTTCATGATGGACAGTGGGGAACAGTGTGTGGTGACAACTGGGGTAAGGTCGATGCTGCAGTGGTGTGTAGAGAGCTGCGCTGTGGGGAGGCTGTAAATGCTGTGGGTTCTGCTCACTTTGGACCAGGATCAGGACCAATCTGGATGGATGACGTGGCCTGTAGTGGATCAGAGTCGACACTGAAGAATTGTAGATCACGAGGGTGGGGGAAACATAACTGTAATCATAATGAAGATGCTGGAGTCACCTGCTCAGGTAAACTTCTGTATTTCGAACAAACATTACAATTAGTTGCATTATTAATTGATTAATTTGAATTATACCAATAAAGAAACTTTATTAAAATTTTGATTTATTTAAACATTTTAAAAATATATTTTATAACATTTGAAAGATTTCTTGATATTCTGTCTTGCTGAAAATTTGCACAATATTTACACAATTAAATAAAACACAGCTAACAGAATGCCGAGACTCACTGCTGGTCCTCACCGGTGCTCTGGGAGAGTGGAGGTGTTTCATGGAGATTCCTGGTCCACAGTGTGTGATGCTGACTTTGACCAGCAGGATGCAGAGGTTGTGTGTCGAGAGCTGGACTGTGGGATTCCTGTGGAGGTTTTGGGATCAGCTGCTTTTGGTCGAGGGGAGGGTCAGGTGTGGACAGAGGAGCTTCAGTGTAGAGGAACCGAATCTGACATTACCTTCTGTCCAACATCATCTTCACTCAAACACTCAGACTGTTCCCATGACAACGATGTGGGATTAACATGTTCTGGTTAAGTATCATGATGTAACTTCTGTTTAAATAGAGACCACATAGCTGTCCATGAAACTTTAAGGTGCCTGTGTTAATGTTCCTCTTTCACTGAGCTCTCGGCTGTTTGTTCAGGTCACACAGAGGCGCGGCTGGTGAACGGACCAGACTCCTGTTCTGGTCGAGTGGAGCTCCGGTACCTCGGTGAGTGGGGCACAGTTTGTGCTGTAAGATGGGATATGAGAGCTGCAGATGTTCTGTGTGCACAGCTGGATTGTGGGAGAGCTGTGGTTGTGGTGGAGGTGGACTGGTTTGGGGAGGGGAGTGGCCACATCTGGGCTGATGTGTTTGATTGTCAGGGGAAGGAGACACACCTATCACGATGTGGCATCTCATCATGGAGTCGAGCTGCATGCTCTCATAAACATGACGCTGGACTCATCTGTAATGGTGAGATATTAACGTCACCTACACCACGTTACTGAATAAAGTCAGTGTTCATTCTAATATTTAAATTATGTTCTTCTGCTTCAGGATCATCCATGGCGTTTCATGAGGGGCGAGTGCGGTTGTCTGGAGATAGTGAGTGTCAGGGGGAGGTGGAGATTTATTTCAGGCAGGACTGGAGGAGAGTTCTCCTGGACTTGTGGAGTCTGTCTGAGGCATCTGTGCTCTGCAGACAGCTGGGCTGTCGCTCCATGCTGAACTATCACACCTCTCCGTCCACCACTGAACACAAACACATGTGTGTAATGGGTTTCAGCTGCTCTGGGAGTGAAGCTCATCTGGGGAACTGCAGCAGTGCACAAGCTGAACCTGTCAATTGCAGCTCTGGGGAACAGCTCTACATCACCTGCTCAGGTACATGGCACTTTAACTCTGCATGTTTTTAATATCCTATTACATATACAAAGTAAATAAACATCATATAAATTTTGTTACTTTAATTTAATTCAAATACAGATAATTTACTTGGTTTTTAAAATTTTTTTGGCGACACTGCAGGTATCTTTAACCCCGCCCACAGCTCCATCAGGCTGGTTGGTTCTGGGGGAGACTGTGCAGGAAGGCTGGAGGTTTTCCACAGCGGCTCATGGGGGACAGTGTGTGATGACTCGTGGGATATTGAGGATGAGCAGGTGGTGTGCAGACAGCTGCAGTGTGGAGTGGCCCTCAGTACCCACATACCAGCCTGGTTTGGTCCTGGAACTGGGTCCATATGGCTGAATGAGGTAGAGTGTGAGGGGAACGAGACGTCCTTGTGGAACTGCAGATTTCAGCTGTGTGAAGAGGGTGAATGTGGACAACATGAGGACGTAGGAGTCGTCTGCTCAGGTACTGTGTGATGACTGACAATAAACCTGTTAGATATGTATATGTTTTATTTCAAAACTGAGGTCCAAAGTTCCTGAAATTCAATATGATAGTAAGTACTTATTTATAAATGTAATCCATTTCAAATATATTTTTACATAAAGATATTACATATATTTAACTGTGTCGATAAAACAAGACATTTTCAGATGAAGTGTAAGTCGTCCTTCTCTCACCAGAGTTTAAAGAGATCCGACTCACGGAGGGCTGTGAGGGGAATCTGGAAGTGTTCTACAATGGAACCTGGGGTAATGTGTGTCACAATCCGATGGATGATGAGACGGTAAACATGGTGTGTCGAGAGCTGAACTGTGGAAGACATGGCAGTCTGTCAAACACTGAAGTACGAGTAAAATCTGCTCCTAATTGGCTGGATGAACTGAAATGTAGGAAACACAACTCTAATCTGTGGCAGTGTCCATCTTCACCCTGGGGACAAAACAGATGTGATAATCATAATGAAGTGGCTCGTATTACCTGCACAGGTGAGTGGATTTAGACTTTTCTGGTTCTGTCAGTTTTTGCCATAAACTGCAGTGTTTCTATATGAAAGGTTTATCACTAATGTTGCTGAAATATAAAGTGTATTTGTCAAAAAATAATGTTAAAAATCTGAGAAAAGTCTGATCTGAGAGATAAACCTGCATGTGAAACTTTGTAATGTATGGATTTTATTACTGCAGATGATGGAAAGTCTCCACGTACACAAGAAAACTGCTCTTCACTTCCCTCTCAGAAACACTGCTCAAGTAAGGATATACAGGTGCATCTCAATAAATTAGAATGTCGTGGAAAAGTTCATTTATTTCAGTAATTCAACTCAAATTGTGAAACTCGTGTATAAAATAAATTCAATGCACACAGACTGAAGTAGTTTAAGTCTTTGGTTCTTTTAATTGTGATGATTTTGACTGACATTTAACAAAAACCCACCAATTCACTCTCTCAACAAATTAGAATACTTCATAAGACCAATAAAAAAAAAACATTTTTAGTGAATTGTTGGCCTTCTGGAAAGTCTGTTCATTTACTGTACATGTACTCCATACTTGGTAGGGGCTCCTTTTGCTTTAATTATTGCCTCAAAGGCCCAGGTTTCTTATACATGCTTGTATACAGCACTCTGTGAACAGCTAGCTTCTTTGGCAGTGAATGTTTGTGGCTTACCCTCCTTGTGAACGGTGTCAATGATTGTCTTCTGGACAACTGTCAGATCAGCAGTCTTCCCCATGATTGTGTAGCCTAGTGAACCAAACTGAGAGACCATTTTGAAGGCTCAGGAAACCTTTGCAGTTTTTGAGATGCTGATTGGCATGTCACCATATTCTAATTTGTTGAGATAGTGAATTGGTGGGTTTTTGTTAAATGTGAGCCAGAATCATCACAATTAAAAGAACCAAAGACTTAAACTACTTCAGTCTGTGGGCATTGAATTTATTTAATACACGAGTTTCACAATTTGAGTTGAATTACTGAAATAAATGAACTTTTCCACGACATTTCCATCTAATTTATTGAGATGCACCTGCATAAGGAGAAGATTTTAATCTTACTGCTGCAAATAATTTTATTCAGCAGCTAATTAATTTATTTATGACATATCAAAGTAAGCAGCTGAATTTCAGGATGTTTGTAGTTATTTGGTATAAGATTCTTTTTCAGAACACCACGAAAGCTGTTTTTGGTAAACTAGAGCATGTTGAGTATAATATAAAGTTAGATGATCATGGTGTTGTAGTGAGCTGTGTGACTGGAGCTGTTATTCAGCGTTGGTGTGTTTCCTCTTGTGTGATGTGTGTGATGTAGAGCACTGGTCTCTCAGGCTGAGTGGAGGAAAGGGAAGCTGCTCTGGGAGGTTGGAGGTGTATCATAACTCTACGTGGGGCTCCGTTTGTGATGATCAGTGGAACATCAGGAATGCTCAGGTGGTGTGCAGACAGCTGGGCTGTGGGTCGGCGCTGAGTGCTGATAGGAAGGTTTCGCCTGGTTCTGGTGAAGGGACTATCTGGCTGAACAGAGTGAAGTGTCGAGGGGATGAGATTCACCTGTGGGACTGTCATCATTCCCTGAAGAAACACACTGACTGCTCTCATGCTGGAGTCACCTGTGCAGGTCAGAGGGGTGTGCTAACTTTTCAGCTTTCTGTCTCAGTGATAAGACTTGATAACTTTTATTTAGAATCTTAGATGTTGGATTGAAAGCTCAGACCCTAAACTGTAAAACACTGATCAGCATGTCATAAACCTTATTCAGTGACAGTTTATTTTTATTATGTGATTGAAAGTGTTTTTCTTTATGTGAATACAGACATATCCACCGTGTCCACTGCTACAACTACCATCACCACCATCACCACCACCACCACCACCATCACCACCACCACCACCACCACCACCAAGTCAGGTATGTGTATTTGTTAGAATGCAATATTTGTTACTGTTCATCAATTTTCTAAATATTTCTGAATGCAGCATCATATCAACGTCCTCTTCTGTGTTTTGGACCTCAGTAAGAGCTCCACCCACCCCTCCACTGGTTCTCTTTGTGTTGGGAACGCTGCTCTTCCTGGCCTTAGTACTTCTGTTGGTACTGTTTTACCAGAACAGAGTGCTCAGGAGAGGTACCACACTTTCACACATTTTATTACTATATTTTCTAAAATCTCAGATTTTATTAACATTATTTATAACCATTCCTCCTGTAAATGCATTTTAATATTTTTTCTTCTATTTCATTCTAGTGTTAATATGTTCTTTGTGTATTTATGTTCACTGTTGTTTATTATTATTATTATTATTATTATTATTATTATTATTATTATCCACTCCCAGTTGTCTCTAGGACGAGGCGTAAGACTGAGCCTGAGGCAGTCTATGAGGAGATCAATCACAGATACATGGCTAGAAGGATCACGAGCTTCACTCAAAGAGGTGAGTGATATGTGGACTGTTTGACATCACACTTATTGTATTCTATTTAAACTTGAAGCTGAAATTCAAATGATCAAATCGCTCAATACAAAATACACACCGCAATGTAAACTCAGTGATTAGAGCAATATTTTCCCCCAAATCCAGTTCGATTTATTTCTTTAAAATAAATAAAAATAAGCTCTATGTGTGTGAGAGGAAATGTGCAGTTAGAGTACATGTGGTGTAGAGACAGGATTCTGCTGATAAACATCTATTAAAGCTTCTGACTTAGTGTGTGTGTGTGTGTGTGTGTGTGTGTGTGTGTGTGTGTGCACACTTTTTTCTGCAGAGGTGCATCCCCCTCTGTGTGTGTGTGTGTGTGAGATTTATGACAAATAACTGACAATAAAAATTAGGTGTATGTGTATTGTAGTGGATGGATGTTAAGAAGAATGAGTCCCCATAAACCATGGTGGTTACTTAGTGTCCAGATAAATACTTGAATATGTGTGGTTCCTGAATGGGAGTGTGTGTGTGTGTGTGTGTGTGTGTGTGTGTGTGTGTGTATGCAATAAAAATAAGCTAAATGTATGAGTGGAAATGTGCAGTTAGAGGTCATGTGAGGTAATGTAGTGTAGATTTTTTTAAAGGGGGGCTGTGTGTGTTTGGGGGTCGTGTGTGCATGTGTGTGCTTTCCTGTACAGGTGCATCCCCCCTCTCTCCCTATGTGTGTGTGAGTGTGTCATTTATAATTAATAATTAAAAATAAGAAAATGGTGTCTGTGTGTGCACATATGTTTTTTTTCTCTATAAAAGTGTGCTTCTCTCTACAGTGTGTGTGTGTGTGTGTGTGTGTGTGTGTGTGTTTGGGGGAGTGGCTGACTTGTAAGTATGTGTCTGAATGTGTGGTTTTGTGATACGTATCTTAGTGGATGGATGTTAGGAAAAATGAGTCTCCATGAACCATGGTGGTTACTGGGTGTCCAGATAAATGCTTAAATCTGTTTGGTTATTGAATGGGAGCATGGGTCTGTGTGTGTGTGTGTGTGTGTGTGTGTGTGTGTGTGTGTGTGTGTGTGTGTGTGTGTGCATGCATGTGACTGCTTTCCTGTACAGGTGCATACCCCTCATCTCTCTCCCGTGTGTGTATATGTCATTTACACCGAATAAATAAAAATAACCTAAATGTGTGAGAGGAAATGTGCAGCTAGAGTTCATGTGAGGTAGTGTAGATTTTTATTTATTAATTTTTGTTAAAGGTGAGTCTGTGTGTGTGTGTGTGTGTGTGTGTGTGTGTGTGTGTGTGTGTTAATCTACTTTTCTGAACTCATCTCCTGACTGTCCTGCTCTCCTCTAACAGGAAGTCTCCTCTCTGAAGAACAGCATTCTGGGTATGAGGATGTGGATGATGAGCTTCTCTCAGGTAAAAATGGCCAGAGTGTGAGTTTGTCTAACTCCATTAACTGAAAGATATTAGAATTACAATTAGAAATCAGAAATGACTAAATTTATCCTTTCTGAGACGTGATTATGTTTAAAAACCCTGAAACAAATAAAATTGTTCTTTTTACAGTAAAGTCTGGGATGGGAGAAAAGGCTGAGTATTATGATGATGTCATCGACACCAGTGACCTCATAAGTGGGTGCAGTTGTTAACTGATCACATAAATTTACTGACTTCACATTAAACCATGAGGTCAGAATGTGATGGAGCTGTTTGTACAGAGTCTCTGCTTTTATTTCATTTAGGTGATCCAGGAAGAGTCGACCCACCAGAGGACTACGATGATGCCGTCACTGCTGGACCGATCCCTGATAACGTGGATGGTGTGGTTCTGTTTTGGGATTTGTTTTAGAAAGCAGTATAAATTAAACACACACACTGTGAATAAGTTTGTTTATTGGTTTGTGTGTAGTGATGTTTTTTACATGTGTACGATGTCATTTTGCATTGTGTCATCAAATACACAGTGTAGAAACTGCCACTTCAGTAAACTTTAAATATCTTTAAATATCTGTGTTTTGGTGTAGAGGATGAAGCTGAGAATTATGATGACGCCATTACAGCTGATCAGAAGTCAGTTATACTGACAGGTATGATAATAATGGGACAGTATTGCACCCACAAGCATCCAAATGATCATTAATGACATTAATGTGGATTTAATAGCTTTTATCTCTACGTTCTGACAGAGGACGTGTCTGAGAACTATGACGATGCAGTTACCACTGAAACAAACCCAAACATCATCACAGGTCAGTTTTTTTCTTAAAATAAGAAATTTATTTACAGACAGGACTCCACATGAAATTATTTAAAGTAAGAATTTAATGTACTTTAAAAATTCATTAGATAAATTATAAGCTTTGTGGCTTAGTTACATTTTTGTACACACTGTTGAATTCATTCTGATTGGTCAATAGATGCTAATTAATTTTCTATAACAGCAGCTCTGACAGTACTGGACTGGACAGACATATACATTTGTTTAAAATCTGATAGGTAATTTAAAATTAGATAAATAAACAAACTATGGCATGTGGCTCTTTTATAAATGTTGTGCTCCTTAGCAATTTCCTGTGGTATAAGAGTAATACACCCTGGGGAACATGCTGTTACACAGGGCTGGATTTAGGGAGTGATGATGTTGGCTCCTCCCCCTAATGCGTAATTCTTACTTGTTTAGACCCAATAATGATGTACATTAAATAAATAAAAAATATATAAAGTTAATTTAAATTTAAGTCCAGGATTGCTTTTATGGAAAATGGTCAGCTTTGGGGTGGTCACAGTAATTCTGCTTCATCACTCCACCCTGTAACTTATTTTACTACAAATTGCTATATTAACTGTATTTTACTATAACAGAAACACACACAGTGGTTTATTATTCATTTATTTGTTCATTAGACAATCCAGAACATTATGATGATGTCATCACTGAGGAACAGGATGTAGGAGAAGCAGAAGGTGAGTGACTTCCTGTTTATTCTGTAATGTACCTAGGTGCAGAGGCAGGAGAGTAAAAGATTAGATTATATATGATTATATTTTATATAATAAATATCAACTTTCAGAACAGTTTTAGGACAAACCTACTTTAACATCTGCATTTATTAAACAGTTTAGATCAGACTTGTATATTTACACAATCTTGTAAGGACTGGAATCTATTTATTCCAAACATTTAATAGGAAAATTTCAGATTAATACTATATGTATTTTGTTTGTTAAATTTGAAAAATATGAGATTTGATGGACATCCCTATCAAATCTTATACACATGTCCTGTGTTAATCTTAAGAAAACTGATCTGATAAATGTCCTCTATTCTCTATTTATTGTTTAAATATCAAAGAAATCCTACATAGTGCATCATTTACTGTATTTTAAGGTGTTACAAAAAATACTATTAATACAATATAAAGGATATATTAAAGAAGTAAATATGTTTATTTTACAGAATATGATGACGTGGAGGAGAAATCTCAGAAAGACAGGGACCATGTGACTGAGACACACCTCCAAAAGCCTTTTCTCAGGAAATTACATTTCAACTTTTATAAACGCAAATAATGATTTTATTATACTTCCAATAATTTCATTCATTCTGAACCATGTTCATTTTCTCACCTTGTTATTAGCAAATAGATTAGGGAGAGTTAAATCACCTCCATTATTACTGAACCAAATGTTTCCAGCTTTCCTTTTACAACATATTTAGTGCTATAAGTCATAGTGAGCTTAAATATCACTGACACGCCACACCTCATTTATCTCACCAGTTTATTCCATCAAAATGGCTATAATGTTCATTTCAAGATTAAATTTAGATTAGATTAGATTTATTTGTCACACAGTTATGTAGAGTATATAATTTGCAGTGAAATGAAAATCCAGCCTACTTCTCTTTTTATTGTGCATATAAATACTAAATATTAAATACTAATTAATACAAAATATTAAAGAACTAAATTTAAAATGAGTTAATGAATAATTAATAGAGATAATAAGAAATAGGAATAATATGAAATAACTAAATATCTTCTTCTTCTTTCGGCTTTTCCCTTCAGGGGACGCCACAGCGAATCATCTCTCTCCACCTATCCCTATCTTCTGCATCCTCAACACTTGCACCCACTAGCTTCATATCCTCATTAATTCCATCCATATACCTCCTCTTTCGCCTTTCTCTTTGCCTCCTGCCTGGCAGCTCCATGTCCAACATTCTCCTACCAATATACTCACTCTCCCTCCTCTGAACATGTCCAAACCATCTTAATCTGGCCTCCCTAACTTTGTCCCCCAAACCTCCAACATGAGCTGTCCCTCTGATGTACTCATTCCTAATCCTGTCCAATCTTGTCACTCCCAAAGAGAACCTCAACATCTTCAGCTCTGCTACCTCTAGCTCTGACTCCTGTCTCTTCCTCAGTGACACTGTCTCTAAACCATACAGCATGGCCGGTCTCACCACTGTCCTGTACACCTTCCCCTTGATTCTCGCTGATATTTTCCTATCACACCGAACTCCCGACACCTTTCTCCACCCATTCCAACCTGCCTGCACTCGCTTCTTTACCTCTTTCCCACACTCTCCATTACTCTGGACTGTTGACCCCAAGTACTTAAACTCCTGTACCTTCTTCACCTCTTCACCCTGTAACCTTACTGTTTCACTTCCCTCTCTTTCATTCACACACATGTACTCAGTCTTACTACGACTGACTTTCATTCCTCTTCTCTCCAGTGCAAACCTCCACCTCTCCAGGTTTTCCTCCACCTGCTCCCTGCTCTCACTACAGATCACAATGTCATCTGCAAACATCATTGTCCAAGGAGACTCCTGTCTGACCTCCTCTGACAACTGGTCCATCACCATAGCAAACAGGAAGGGGCTCAGAGCCGATCCCTGATGCAGTCCCACCTCCACATTGAACTCCTCTGTCTGACCTACAGCACACCTCACCACTGTCCTGCTCCTCTCATACATGTCCTGCACCACTCTGACATACTTCTCTGCTACTCCTGAGTTCCTCATACAGTACCACAGCTCTTCTCTTGGCACCCTGTCATATGCTTTCTCCAAGTCTACAAACACACAGTGCAACTCCCTCTGACCATCCCTATACTTCTCCATCAAAATTCTCAGAGCAAAAATTGCATCTGTTGTGCTCTTTCTGGGCATGAAGCCATACTGCTGCTCACAAATTTCCACTACCTTCCTTAACCTAGCTTCCACTACTCTTTCCCATACCTTCATTGTATGGCTCATCAACTTTATCCCCCTATAGTTGCTGCAACTCTGCACGTCACCCTTATTCTTAAAGATCGGCACTAACACACTTCTTCTCCATTGCTCAGGCATCCTCTCACTCTCTAAAACCCTGTTGAACAAACTAGCTAAAAATTCCACTGCTGCCTCTCCCAGACACTTCCAGACCTCCACCGGGATGTCATCAGGACCAACTGCCTTCCCACTTTTCATCCTCTTCAAAGCCTTCCTGACTTCATCCTTTCTAATCTTATCTACTTTCTGTTCCACAGAGTTCACCCCTTCTACTCTTTTTTCCCTCTCATTTTCCTCATTCATCAGCTCCTCAAAGTATTCCTTCCATCTCCTCTGTACACTCTCCTCACTTGTGAGCACCCTTCCATCTCTATCCTTAATAACTCTAATTTGCTGCACATCCTTCCCATCTCGATCTGTCTGCCTAGCTAACCTGTACAAGTCCTTCTCTCCTTCTCTAGTGTCTAACCTAGTGTACAACTCGTCATATGCCTTCTGCTTGGCCTTAGACACCTCCCTCTTCACTCTGCGCTGTAACTCCTTGTATTCCTCTCTATTCTCTTCAGTCCTGTCCATGTCCCACTTCTTCTTGGCTAACCTCTTCCTCTGGATACTATCCTGAACTTCCTCATTCCACCACCAAGTCTCCTTATCTTCTTTCCTCCTTCCAGATGACACACCCAGCACCTTTCTCCCTGTCTCCCTGATCACTTCTGCTGTAGTTTCCCAGTCATCTGGCAGCAATACCTGACCACCCAGAGCCTGCCTCAACTTCTGTCTAAATTCCTCACAACATTCCTCCTTTTTCAGCTTCCACCACTTGGTTTTCTTCTCTATCTCTGACCTCTTCTTCTTACAGACCATCAGAGTCATCCTACACACCACCATCCTATGCTGTCTGGCTACACTCTCTCCCACTACCACTTTACAGTCACTAATCTCTTTCAGATTGCCTCTTCAACATAGGATGTAGTCTACCTGTGTGCTCCTCCCTCCACTCTTGTAAGTCACTCTATGCTCCTCCCTCTTCTGAAAATAAGTGTTAACCACACCCATGTCCATCCTCTTAGCAAAGTCCACTACCATCTGCCCTTCAAGGTTCCTTTCCTTAACTCCAAACTTTCCCATCACCTCTTCATCACCTGTGTTCCCCTCACCAACATGTCCATTAAAATCCGCTCCTATCACCACTCTCTCACCCGTGGGAATACTCTCCATCACCTCATCTAATTCACTCCAGAATCTCTCTTTCTCCTCTAACTCACAACCTACCTGTGGGGCATAACCACTAACAACATTCAACATCACCCCTTCAATCTCTAACTTCAGACTCATCACCCTGTCTGACACTCTCTTCACCTCCAGAACATTCCTCACAAACTCCTCCTTCAGGACCACACCTACCCCATTTCTCTTACTATCCACACCATAATAAAACAGCTTGAATCCTGCTCCTATACTACGAGCCTTGCTACCCCTCCACCTGGTCTCCTGTACACACAGTATATCCACCTTCTTTCTCTCCATCATATCAGCCAGCTCTCTACCTTTCCCTGTCATAGTACCAACATTCAGAGTTCCTATTCTCAGTCCTACACTCTTACCTTTCCTCTTCTCTCTCTGTCTGCACACTCTCCTCCTTCCTCTACTTCTTCGACCAACAGTAGCCCAATTTCCACCGGCGCCCTGTAGGTCAACGGCGCCGATGGCGGTCGTTGTTAACCCGGGCCTCGACCGATCCAGTATGAAATTCGTACTGACGATTCGCATGGTTAAATTTGGCAATGTTTTACGCCGGATGCCCTTCCTGACACAACCCTCTCTATTTATCCGGGCTTGGGACCGGCACAGAAGTCACTGGACTGTGACCCCCGTGGCTAGATTATGAAATAACTAAATATGATGTGTGTAATTATTTCAAAACAGTAGAATGTGATATGCAAATATGTTACATGTAGTAACAGTAAAGAATGTGTAAACAGAGCAGAATGTGATGTACCATATGTGCAGGTGTGTTACATGTAGTAACAGTAAAGTGCAGTGTGCAGAATGACAGATTGGAAGGTTGTTCAAAATCCCAGGATCACCAAGCTGCCACTGCTGGGCCCTTGAGCAAGGCGCTTAACCTTCAAATGCTCAGTTGTATTAAATGCCATGAATGTAAATGTAAGGTGTGTTACATGTAGTGAAGTGCAGTGTTCAGAAGGTCAGTAGAGTAACTGAGTCTTTATAGACTCCTAATGGATCTGTATGATAGTCATCAGACTATGGAAGTACTTTCCTGATTGCACAGGCTGAACAGACAGTTAACAGGGTGGATGGAGTCTTTAATGATTTCAGAAGATCTGGTATTGCATTGTTTGTTGTAGATGTTGGTGCAGAGAGGGAAGTGCAGACTTAGAGATGTGCTCGGCTAGGTACATCACTCTGCAGGGCTTTGCCTCAAATTTCTTTATTAAAAAATTTAAATTGTTATATGCCAGATATATGGAACTGTCTTAAATATATAAATGGCTTTCTTTCAATATTCTCAGGGTTTTTTTAAAATATGGATTTCCTACATGACCCCATAACATATATAGGAAGATATAGGAAGGTGCACGAAGGTGTGTTACATTGAGAAAGCTATAAGCAGTGAACATGTCATGTGCTTTTAGATCAGATTTGAATGATAGTAATGTAATTTAACACAAAATGAGTGTTAATTACAATAATTATAGAACACTTTTGATGAATTCTGCAAGGTCTTGATTAATTTTCTACAACAGCACGGCTCTGATAATAGTTAAATGATTAGTTTGTATTAATGTGCTTGTTCTAATTCTGATTTAAAAAATATTCTTATTTAACAAAGAATAGTGTATAATCATTGATGGTAACGTTTTCTGACAGGAGACGTTTATTTAACATTTATGGAAATAAATGTTAAATAAATGTGGAACTAAAATAAATGGACATGAGTGTCAGCTCTTTGTGGGGGCAACTCTGCAGGTCTTTGCCTCAAATTTCTTCGTTAAAAAATTTAAATTGTTACATGCCAGATATATGGAACTTTCTTAAATATATAAATGGCTTTCTTTCAATATTCTCAGGGTTTTTTAAGATATGGATTTCCTACATGACTTCTCATAATATATATAGGAAGATATAGGAATGTGCAGGAAGGTGTGTTACATTGTGAAAGCTATAAGCAGTGAACATGTGTCATGTGCTTTTAGATCACACATAAATGTGGAACTAAAATAAATGGACATGAGTGTCAGCTCTTTGTAACAGAAATTATTTTAGCAGCTGCAGTTGAAGTAATCCTGAAAGTTGGGGTGTTGCAGCACCATAAGCAGCCCTACTTCCTGCCTCCTTGTATATAATGGGTAATGACAAGAAATTTTAATATTTTGTTGTGTTAAAGAATATGCAAGCAATTGTTCCTTTTCACAGTGAAATATTATGCCTTATGCCTAGACTTATTCTCCTTTTCATTCAAGATTCATGTATTTTTTTCTTAAACAAGTGAATAAAAGTGCTTTTATAACATAATATGATGTGATTTGAGTGAGTGGCTCTTGTAGTGATGAATCTGTGGTCAGTCTCATTATAGAACATCACAGGCAGTACAAATAAATAAATATTTATATATTGATCAGAAGGTTGTGAGTTCAAAACCCAGCACCACCCTGAGCTCGACCCTAAACCCTTGACAACTTCACCGTATAATAAAATGATATATAATAAATTAATAAATGCAAATACACACACACACACACACACACACACACACACACAGCTTTTCTCTCTCCTTCTCTGATATACAGATTCTTAGACATACACACAGGTATAAAGTTTTTAGCTGGACACTCAGTTACTGCAGTGGTTTATGGGGTCTCATCCTTCCTAACATTCCATGAATGAAATTCCTGTCAGAAACACACACACACAAGCAAGAACTAAGATGGCAGCACTCTCTGACTACTATTTAGCTCAAATGTATGTACAAATTGTATTGTGCAAAATGTATGACCATATCAGCCATCAGGAAATTAAGAACATTAGAACAGACCAACATAAAAACTATTCAGGAGTTGTGTTTGTACTTTTAATAACCTATATTATTACTAATATTTGTAACTTTGCAATATTAGCAGTTTGATCAATAATAATGATAATAATAATAATAATAATAATAATAATAATAATAATAATAATAATAATAATAATGATTTTAATCTTTAATCTTTAATGATTTTATTTTTTAATTAAATAATTTAATTTTTCTTTTCTTTCTCATTATTAGGTGTTTTTTTAAATTGCCTAAAATATCTCTCATAACACAACTTTTAAACAATTGTCCTGTACATATCTGTTATATTATTATGGGCTGAGTATTGATACTTCATAGCTGTACAATTCATTGTTGATTTTGATGAGGGGCTGGTCGAAAAAGATTTGTTCATTCATTGGTCTGCACTAGTTCATAATACTGATGTGATGCTTGACACTGTGGCTTTGAAACTTGTTCCGGAAAAAATAAACAGCTCACAGTGAAACACTGTACCTGAACTTGATTTGTTTTGCCATAACTACATGATCTGTGAGGTCTGAAGCTTCATTTATGCATACAACAACTTGACTGCTTCATATTCTGGTTCAATAATAGTGTGAATCCCTTGCACGTTTCGAGTGTCATTCCCTACGCTAGTGAATTGAGACGATGCTTTTGAATTATCAGCATAGAACCAGATCTTCAAGATTATCAACCTGCATACTAGATCTCTTACCTACATGTTTCTTTAAACAATTAGAAAATATTTAATACCAGTAGCAATCAGAAAATCAATTCTTCCTTTAGCAATGGCTATGTGCCTAAATCTTTTAAACTATCAGGTATCAAACCGTTGATTAAAAAACCTGACTTTGACCCCTGTCAGCTGCCCAACTCTAGGTCAATATCTAACCCCCCTTTATCTTTAAGATCCTAGAAAAGGTTGTAGCACATCAAATATGCTCAAACCTACACAAAAGTAACATTCATCAATTATGTCTGTCAAGATTCAGGCATCATCATAGCACAGAGACAGCACTGGTTAAAGTGGTAAATGACCTGTTACTGGAAGCTGCTGCCACCAAGACCAGATCTCCACGGAAGCAGAAAGCCAGAACCCAGCCAGACTGTATAGCCCAAAAGGATCGAGGAGTGGGAGCCTCCTCCCCAGGTGAGTCTGTTTCCGATATTAGTCTCTCTTATCTGTGTACTGACAGGCCGCACAGGAGAGGAGCTTCAGCAGGGAACAAAAGGAGGCTGACCAGCTGAAGCACTGCAGGGTCCAGGTGATGCAAGTAGAAGGGGTGAACACCTCCTTGGAAGGCCACCTCCCGGAACATCGCCAGGGAGCTCCTTGTGCTCTTCAGCCATGTGGGCATCCCTAGAGATGTACTAGCAAGTACTCTTTTATCTTGCACTTGGGTCTGATTTGTGGCAACATGGGTGATTTAACTCTATGGAATTTCTGGGTTTGACTTCTGGCAGCATCCCAGACTTGACAAAAGCAGAGCCACAATAAAACAACACAGAGTTAAGGACTAAGTAAAATAACACAGATTCACATAAATTGAGTTTGCAAACTTGAGCAAACAGTACAAGACAGGAGACACAAAAGAGTGCCAACCAGTATACAGTTCTGTAGAGGGCAAGTAAGGATGCTTGAAGCAGCATTTAAAAAGCGATGTGCAAAAAGTGTAATGTGAGTGCAGAGATGTATGATCTGAATGTGAGTGAGTGAGTGTGTGTGTGTGTGTGTGTGTGTGTGTGTGTGTGTGTGTGTGTGTGTGTGTGTGCGCGCATTTTTTTCTGCACAGGTGCATCCCCCTCTCTCCCTGTGTGTGAGATTTATGACAAATAACTGAAAATAAAAATTAGGTGTGTGTATTTTAGTGGATGGATGTTAGGAAGAATGAGTCCCCATAAACCATGGTGGTTACTTGGTGTCCAGATAAATACTTGAAAATGTGTGGTTCCTGAATGGGAGTGTGTGTGCGTGTTTCTCTCTACTGTGTGTGTGTGTGTGTGTGTGTGTGTGTGTGTGTGTGTGTGTGTGTGTGTAAGGATGTCTAGATACAGTAGGGCTGGACTAAAAGGGGGTTTGTCAGGTTAACTGACATCACCAAATGACTCAATTTTATGCACCATGGCCATTTGGAATCACCATAATTGTAATCAATTTCAGTGTCATGAAATGTGTCATGTTGCTTACTATGACTTTTTTCATTACACAATTTGGGGATCTGTGGTTGTCATTCACTCATCTTCCAAGAGATTTTCTTTGGATGCATCAATGCTAAATAAAATAATAAAAGGGATAAAAAAAACACTAATTAAAATGTTAGTACTTAAATTGAAGTGTATACATCTTCACAAATTTAGATGTCATTAAAACTGAGTTTCTGTTATGTGGTAATTCCCAATTTGTTAGCTTTTTTTTTTCTTCAGCCCTTCAGAGGTGGACTTGCTGGTGTGATTTGGATCATTTTCCTGCTGCAGAACCCAAGTTCTCTTCAGCTTAGTTATTAGGCTTAGGGGGCAAATACTTTTTTACACAAGGTCATGTAGTTTTGGATTTTGTTTTCCCTTAATAATAATAACCTTCATTTAAAAACTGCATGATTTGTTTACTTGTGTTATCTTTGACTAATATTTAAATGTGTTTGATTATCTGAAACATTAAAGTGTGACAAACATGCAAAAAATAAGAAATCAGGAAGGGGGTGTTACGGTGGGCAAGATTCCCTGATGGACCACTAGGGGGCCTTCAGCAGGGGTTGTGTTTATTTTGCCATGTGTTTGTTTTAGCCACGCCTATCCCTAATGTGTTCCCGCCTTCGTTCACCTGTTCCCAATGTGTCTTAATCATGTTCCTTATTTATAGTGGCCGTCTGTCTGAGTTAGGTTGCAAGTCCTCGTCTTTATTTAATGTCTGTGTGGATGCATGTTCTTTTCTTTAATAAACCCCTGTCTGCCATCTATCTCCGCATTGGGTCTGATTCATCTACACCGGCACGACCAGCGTGCTCCGTAAGCTCAGCGTTTGTGACAGGGGGCTGTCGGAACTCAGAGTCCCCTCTGAGTGGACACTCTTCTGGGTGGTTCTGAAGTCTTCTGCAATTACCTATATTTACCAAATACTTTGCTAAATTGTAAGAAAGAAAATAATGAAACTTCTTTAGACTTGAATGAGAAGAAGCAAACCAGCTTTATTGGCACTCAAAAAACACAGCTTCAGGCCCGATGCGGTCAAGTGCAACCCCCTCACACAAATTTTCCTTATATATAGGGGCCTTTTCACCCCTCCTTACACTTGTTTGTCAGCGCTTGTTTTAACACTAGATGATTATTCTGCTGAATATGCCCCATAAAATCAACCCCTCCATCATTTGTCCATAACTGGTGGCCTTAAGATTACCATCCATTGGCCTCAAGGATACCAATTGCTGGGCCTTTAAGTCAGGCCTAGGCCTGTCTATCATAGTTAACAGGTTACAGTATTTGCAGAAATTAGGTATTTACTAGTTTATACTTTAGTTGCCCATTTATCATATCCCCTATATCAGAGTACTTGAGGGCTTGCTTTGTGGGGTTATCTGGCATTTATTTAGAGTATTAAGATGTTTCCCCTCCCAATATATCTTTGTTCATTGTTGGTTTTATTATCTGAGGGCTTATCCTTATTTGCTCTGCAGCTAGTTCAGTTAGGTTTAGTGTAGTTTCCTCCCATATTTTCCATCACAACCCCCTTTTTTTGTGTTTCCCCTGTACATCACCTCTGTGCTTGACTGCCATTCGGCGATTTCTTATTTTGTTCCATGTTTTGGGTAATACCAGCCACTAGAAACAGTTCATTCACTGTTTTGATTTAACTTGGGCTTGGGCTCTGCCCTGCCTCACCTATAAACACAGCCACCTGCCATTTGCCTCCGCATCATCTCGCCTCTCACTTCCATTTCTGACATCTCCGGTTTTACCCACGGGACCTTACAGCACTCCTCCACCTTACCTAGGTAAGAAATTTTCCCTATTTACCTATTTACCTACTTCTTATGCTTTCTCTCTCTCTGTGGTATACGTTGATTTTAGTACAATAAGGTATTTGTGCACTTCTCTTAATATTATATTAATTAACATTCGGTTGTTTTGTTCCACCAGTCAATTTCATATCTTGCTATTGTCCTATCTGAGAGTTGTTATGACGTTCCCTTCTCCTGTTTCCAGGGTTGCCATACACTTTGTTTTTAAGAACGTCGGCCTTGCTGATTCTCACTTTACCATGGTGCGTCGGTACAGACGAGCACATGGCTTTGGCTTCGCAGGCCAAAGGCCTCTCCACCGAAGCCTGAGACGCTGCTTTGAGAGTGCTCCCCTCTTAAGATTTGTGGCCAATGAACTCAGCTGCTTCCTATCTGATGCATTGGATAACCTCCCTGTTCTTGCTGAAGCCTCAACTCCACTGAGTGGACCCGATGATGTGCCTGACCCTGATGATGAGCCTGACCCTGATGCTGAACCTGACCTTGATGCTGAGCCGGAACCTGATGCCCTTAATCTCACTGGGTGTCCTTCCCCCTCTCCTCCTCCTTCTTCTTCCTCCTCTACGTCTTCATTCCCCCCATTTTCTCTATCCTACTCCCCAACTTCTCCTACTGCCCACTTGGCTGATATCTCGGCTGAAGAATAAAGCTGGTAGTTGCTAATCTCTGTTTTTGTCTAATAAACTACTCACTACTTGATTATGAGTCTCTATTTATTTTACTCTTTCTTATTAAATTTTTTTATCCATATGCTCTTGTTAGTAAATTTTAACTGTCATCTAAAGGTTATACTGCTTTGATATTGATTTAAGATGAGGATAGTAAAATGAGATTAATGGATTATGGATTAAAAATAAGTAAAGAGCAGAGTTGCTTAATCTGAGTAATTGGTTAAAGATTAAATGATTATTAGATGATTACTGATTAACGTAGATATCGGTCTAATTATTATTAAATGCTTAAATGATTTGAGTAGATAGTAAATTAGATTAAATCTATTTAAAGACTACTAATTTAAATGACTAAAGTTAATTAGAGTAACAACGGATTTAATGATTAATTTTTGTAGTTATAATAGGCTAGAAGTAGAATTATGAATTATGATTTCTGAGATATGAGGCATAGCGGGAGGTTCCTGCAAAGAAGATGCAGGTAGAAAAGAATTAACAGTAGACCAGCCAGTACAATCCAATAATGGTCTTAAAAAGTGCTAACTGTGATCAATGACTTCTGTCAATAAGGGGCGCTGGGGTTCTGATCCCTTAAAGCTAGCCAGAGAAGACTGCTACTTTAACACATTAACAATAATTATAAATTTTAATAAAGAAATAAAATCATTCAGTCGTACTATTCCTCTGTTAGTCATATTGTCATTTATTAAAAATAAAAAAAAATTCATTCATTTGTGTGTGCGGGGCGTCGGGCAAACGAGTGTGTATGTAGGTCCATAAACTTGCTGAAAAGCATGTGACTTGAGGCTGAGCTCTGATTGGCTTGTTTCAAATTGTCCTTGAACTTTCCCACTTTTGTTGTTCAATATTCAATCAATATTGTTTTCATATATTTGGCCTCATGTGATTGGATCATTCGCAACGAGTCTCATTTAGCTAGGTAATGCTCAAGAATAACAGAGAATACTCAATGCAAAACAACTACCTTGAATTTAACATTTAAGTTAAATACAAAACAACCACAAACACCCAAACAATTACAGCCTGTAAATATTTTCATTGGATATAGCACATTAATTATCAGATTCAACCCATATATAAACATATTTTAATTTGAAATCAACCTAATTTAAGAAACACATTCCATATTTTTTAGCATTTTGTTAATGTAGAAATGACGGTATGTGTTTTGCTGAATGGTGAAAGGTTTTATATCGTGAATTTAAATAAACATATCAGCAAAATTTGTAATTTAGACAGAGTAATACCTTTAATTTTAGGGTAATTACTTGTTTATGAAGTTATGGCATTTTACCGTTAATTTTATCAACATTTTCTATTTTCACAGTAACAATGTGTATTTTTTTTGCATATTATAACAGTAAAAATCAGTGTTACAATTATTATTGATCAAACTGCTAATATTGTAAGAGTGATGTACCTAGCTGAGCACATCTCTAGGTCTGCTCTTCCCTCTCTGCACCGACATCTACAACAAACAATGCAATACCAGATCTGCTGAAATCATTAAAGACTCCATCCACCCTATTAACTGTCTGTTCAGCCTGTGCAATCAGGAAAGTACTTCCATAGTCTGATGACTATCATACAGATCCATTAGGAGTCTATAAAGTCTCAGTAACTCTACTGTGTTACGGGTAGCGGGGCTGAGGTTGGACCTCTCAGCAGGGGTTTGTTTTGTCATGCGTGGTTTTGTTTATGTTTGGCCATGTGTTGTTGTTAAGCCCCGCCCTGTCCTATTGTGTCATGATTAATGTTCACCTGTGCCTAATGTTTCCATGATTATGTTTCCTATTTATAGTCCTGTCTGTGTCTGCTTTGGTTGCTAGTCCTTGTTTGTATGTAGGCCGAATGTAGTGTCGTGGTTCATGTTTGTTTGTGTTTTACGTTAATAAACCCCTGTCCATGTCGAGCTTCGCGTTTGAGTCTGTTCCATCCCGCCGGACACTACCGGCCGTAACAGAAGGACTAGCCCAAACTGAACAGATCCAGCGCGAAGCTTCCGCGAGAAGGTTAGTTTTTTGTTTTCGGGTTTTAATATTTTGCTTGTTATTGCTTTGAGCTCCGGTTCAGAGTGTTTTTTCCCTTTTTTTTGATTCCACCCCTCGCTCTGCTCATGGTTAGGGAATGGAGGAGGGTTCCGGCAAAAGTTTTTGGATTTTGCATTCGCGTAGAACCGGCTCCCGCTTCGTCCATGTTCCTATGGGGGGCGTCGCCCCACAATGTAGCTTCCGTGGGGGGGCTGCCCTATTTTTATCCCGCGGAGGGGAGTTCCGGCCAGGTTATGATTTTGGACATTTTTTGGGTTCCGGCTCTCGCCCCGCCCATGTTCCTGTCGGGGGCGTTGCCCCACGATGTAGCTTCTGTGGGGAGGGCTGCCCCATATTTAGCCAGCGGGGGAGAGTTCCGGCCAGGGCCCCGGACCTTGAATTTTTTTTTTTACCTTTTTTTTTGTTTGCTCCTGCTCTCGCTCTGCCCATGTTCCGGTGGGGGGCGCCGGCCCACGATGCAGCTTTTGTGGGGGGTGCTACCCCAAACTTCGCTAGCGGAGGAGAGTTCTGGCAGTACCTAGCTCCCACCCTCCCGCCCCTTGGGGAGTTTCTGGCCCCCAGCGAGACGGAAATCGTCGCCCCGTGCTATCGTTCGTCGGTGGATGTCGCTCGGTGCTGCTGCTCGGCGGTGGACGTCGCCCAGCCCTGCTGCTCGGCGGTGGACGTCACTCAGCTCTGCTGCTCGGTTGTGGACGTCGCGTGGGACCCTTTGGCCTTGCCGTCGGGTCCTGTGCTCTCCCCACTTGTCTCGCTCCTGCTTCTCACTCCCCCCACGTGCCTCGCCTTGATCCTCGTTCCCCCCACTTGCCTCGCCTTGGTCCTCGCTTCGCCCCACTCGCCTTGCTTTTGCTTCTCGCTCCCCCCCAAGTACCTCGCCCTGCTTCTCGCTCCCCCCACCGGCCTCTCTATGCTCCTTGCTCCTCCTCAGGACCCATCGTTGGCCCAGACTTTCGGGGAGGGCTAAGGTTTGGCACGTGGGGAGCCGCGCCGTTGAGGGGGGGAGATGTTACAGGTAGCAGGGCTGAGGTTGGACCACTAGGGGGCTCTCAGCAGGGGTTTGTCTTGTCATGCGTGGTTTTGTTTATGTTCGGCCATGTGTTGTTGTTAAGCCCCGCCCTGTCCTATTGTGTCATGATTAATGTTCACCTGTGCCTAATGTTTCCATGATTATGTTTCCTATTTATAGTCCTGTCTGTGTCTGCTTTGGTTGCTAGTCCTCATTTGTATGTAGGCCGAATGTAGTGTCGTGGTTCATGTTTGTTTGTGTTTTATGTTAATAAACCCCTGTCCATGTCGAGTTTTGCGTTTGAGTCTGTTCCATCCCACCAGACACTACTGGCCATAACATACTGACCTTCTGAACACTGCACTTTACTACATGTAACACACCTTACATTTACATTCATGGCATTTAATACAACTGAGCATTTGAAGGTTAAAGGCCTTGCTCAATAATCTAATCTAATCTAAATTTAATCTTGAAATGAACATTATAGCCATTTTGATGGAATAAACTGGTGAGATAAATGAGGTGTGGCATGTCAGTGATATTTAAGCTCACTATGACTTATAGCACTAAATGTGTTGTAAAAGGAAAGCTGGAAACATTTGGTTCAGTAATAATGGAGGTGATTTAACTCTCCCTAATCTATTTGCTAATTACAAGGTGAGAAAATGAACATGGTTCAGAATGAATGAAATTACTGGAAGTATAATAAAATCATTATTTGTGTTTATAACACAAATAATGATTTTATTATACTTCCAATAATTACGATCACAATGGCGCCGCAGATGGCCGCAGATGGCCGCCTCAGTGTGCAGCTCTCCAGTGTTTGTTTTGTTTTTGTTAGTTTTTCCTGTTTTTTGTTTCTCAAACTTGATCAGTTTTACCAGGGATGAACTGCTGGACATTTGGCAGAACACACCACACAATATTCTACCGGTTTTCAATTATTCTGATGTTTTGCTGGACATTGTAGTTGGCGGAGCAGTGGTGCTGTTCAAATGCTTTAAGAAGCGCAAGCGGGGGAAGCAAGCCGGCGCGCTCGTCAAGCTCAGACAGCGCGGCTTTAGAACAGTGCTGCCTAGCATCCATCTGGCGAATCTCCGCTCTCTACCCAACAAAATGGACGAACTTCTTCTGCTCTCTCGGACAAATAAGGATTTTTCAAACTCTGCCGCTCTGTGTTTCACTGAATCCTGGCTGAACGACGCCATTCCGGACAGCGCGCTGAATCTGCCGGGCTTCCAGCTGTTCAGAGCGGATCGCAGAATCAGCAGGGAAATCGCGTGGCGGTGGGACATGCTTCTACATCAACGAAAGGTGGTGTACAGATGTTACAGTGTTGAAGAAGATGTGCTGTCCCAATTTGGAAGCGTTCTTCATCAACTGTAAACCGTTCTACTCGCCGCGGGAGTTTTCCTCATTCATTCTTGTGAGTGTTTACATTCCACCGCAAGCACACGTGAGCTCGGCTCTACAACACCTGGCTGATGAGATCACACACACAGAGCAACAACACCCGGACTCTGTTATCATTATTCTCGGGGACTTTAATAAAGCAAACCTCTCACATGAACTGCCAAAATTCAAACAACACATTTCGTGTCCCACCAGAGACAAAAATATTTTGGACCACTGCTACACCACAATAAAGGATGCATATCGCTCTGTCCCCAGAGCAGCTTTAGGACTCTCTGACCACTGCCTGGTTCATCTTCTCCCTACATACAGGCCAAAACTTAAATCTGCTAAACCTGTAGTAAGGACTGTAAAGAGATGGACCAGTGAAACAGAACAGGACTTACAGGCCTGTTTTGAATGCACTGATTGGAGTATTTTTGAAGCTGGTGCCACTGATCTGGATGAGCTCACAGAGACTGTAACATCATACATCAGTTTCTGTGAAGACATGTGCATCCCTACCAGGACTTATTTATCATTCAACAATGATAAGCCATGGTTCACATCAAAACTCAGACATCTTCGTCAGGCCAAAGAGGATGCCTTCAGGAATGGGGACAGAGTCTTGTACAATCAGGCCAGAAACACATTGAATAAGGAGATTAGGGTGGCTAAGAGGAGCTATGCTAAAAAGCTGGAAAACCAGTTCTCTGCCAACGACCCTGCTTCAGTGTGGAAAGGCCTGAAATACATCACAAACTACAAGACACCATCCCCCAGCACTGAGGCCAATCAACAACTTGCTGAAGACCTGAATGAGTTTTACTGCAGATTTGAAACTGCCGGTCTAACACCCCATGCCCCATCTGAACATCTCTCTATACAGCCATTAACACCTCCAGCAACCCCCCTCTCCCCCCCTCCTGCACTTCGGATCAGTGAAGATGATGTGCATCAGATCTTCCTGAAGCAGAAGAAAAGAAAAGCACCAGGCCCAGACGGTGTCACACCAGTCTGTCTGAGAACCTGTGCTGACCAGCTGGCCTTCATCTTTTCACAGATCTTCAATAGATCACTGGAGCTGTGTGAAGTCCCTGCCTGCTTCAAACGTTCCACCATCATCCCCATCCCAAAGAAACCCAAGATGACAGGACTTAATGACTACAGACCTGTTGCTTTAACGTCTGTGGTCATGAAGTCGTTTGAAAGACTGGTGTTGGCTTATCTGAAGAACATCACTGGACCCTTACTGGACCCCCTGCAGTTTGCTTACCGAGCAAACAGGTCCGTGGATGATGCAGTCAACATGGGACTGCACTTCATCCTACAGCATCTGGACAAATCAGGGACTTATGTGAGGCTCCTGTTTGTGGACTTTAGTTCAGCCTTTAACACCATCATCCCAACACTCCTCCAGACCAAACTAACCCAGCTCTCTGTCCCTAGCTCTATCTGTCAGTGGATCACCAGCTTTCTGACAGATAGGCATCAGCTAGTGAAACTGGGGAAATTCAAGTCAAACAGCCGCACCACCAGCACTGGCGCCCCCCAGGGTTGCGTCCTCTCCCCACTGCTCTTCTCCCTTTACACCAATGACTGCACCTCCACTGATCCACTTATCAAGCTCCTGAAGTTCGCGGACGACACTACAGTCATCGGCCTCATCCAGGACGGTGATGAGTCTGCTTACAGACAGGAGATTGAGCAGCTGGCTGCCTGGTGTAGTCGTAACAATCTGGAGCTCAACACGCTCAAAACAGTGGAGATGATGGTGGACTTCAGGAGGAACACCCCTGCACTCCCCCCACTCACCATCATGAACAGCACTGTACCAACAGTGGCATCATTCAGGTTCCTGGGCACCACCATCTCTCAAGACCTGAAGTGGGACACTCACATAGACGCCACTATCAAAAAGGCCCAACAAAGACTGTACTTCCTTCGGCAGCTGAGGAAGTTCAACCTGCCACAGGAGCTGCTAATACATTTCTACTCAGCCGTCATTGAGTCTGTTCTGTGCACGTCTATAACTGTTTGGTTTGGCTCAGCTACAAAATCAGACATGAGAAGACTACAGAGAACGGTTCGGACCATCAGTTTCTAGAAACTAACACAGGACATGTGTATAAGATATGATAGGGTGTTGAAGGAATCACGCAACGCCTCGGTTTTGTTGCCAGATGAACAGGCTTTTATTATAATACAATAACAGCCTGAGCCGTTCGGCCGAGCGACTCCCGTTCTCATTGTACACAATATATAGGCTTCCCTATGCATTCCTACACATCATCCCAACATCTGTTTCATATAGAAGTATACAACCGGTGAGGCCACACTGCCTAGGTCCAGTTAACGTTACCATATATGGTTACATTCCAATGCATACACATTGGACACACTAAGCTACAATATGTCGAGTTTTGCATTTGAGTCTGTTGCATCCCACCGGACACTACTTGTATTTATTCTGTAAAATAAATACATTTACTTCTTTAATATATCCTTTATATTTTATTAATAGTAATTGTTTACTACTAAATACAGTAATGAAGAGAATAGAGGACAATATGTCCTCCATATAGACCATATCACCCACATTCCTGTACACACACACACACACTAGCTAATTTCAATGCTGGTATTGTTTCCACATATCATTCATTCATTCATTGTCTACCGCTTATCCGAACTATTCTCGGGTCACAGGGAGCCTGTGCCTATCTCAGGCGTCATTGGGCATCAAGGCAGGATACACCCTGGACGGAGTGCCAACCCATCGCAGGGCGGGCACACACACACACACACACTCACTCACACACACACACACACACACACACACACTCACACACACTCTATGGACAATTTAGAGATGCCAATCAACCTACCATGCATATCTTTGGATTGGGGGAGTACCCAGAGTACCCAGAGGAAACCCCCAAGGCACAGGGAGAACATGCAAACGCTACACACACGGCGGAGGCGGGAATCGAACCCCCAACCCTGGAGGTGTGAGGCAAACGTGCTAACCACTAAGCCACCGTGCCCCCCTATTTTTCAAATTTGACAAACAAAATACATATAGTATTAAACTGATATTTTCCTGTTAAATGTTTGGAATAAATAGATTTCAGTCCTTACAAGATTGTGTAAATATACAAGTCTGATCTAAACTGTTTAATAAATGCAGATGTTAAATTAGGTTTGTCCTAAAACTGTTCTGAAAGTTGATATTTATTATATACCATAAAATGTATAGTCTAGTCTTTTACTCCGCTGCCTCTGTAGCTATGTACATTACAGAATAAACAGGAAGTCACTCACCTTCTGCCTCTCCTACATCCTGTTCGTCAGTGATGACATCATAACAATCTTCTGGATTGTCTAATGAGCAAATAAATGAATAATAAACCACTGTGTGTGTTTCTGTTATAGTAGAATACTGAGTTACAGGGTGGTGTGATGAAGCAGAGGTACTGTGACTACCGCAAAACTGACCATTTTTCCATAACAGCAGTCCTGGATTCAATATTTATTGGGAATGAAGTCAAAATGCTTGCTGATGAAATATTGGATCATAATGAAAAACTGAAGGCTTCTTACTATGCAATATTGGGTGTATTTATTTTATTCAGAAGATAATAAGGGTTAATTTACTGATTAATGTTTTAAATGAATGCATTATTTTGTTTAATCACATGGTGGCACAACAATTAAGACTTTGAGATACTGATCAGAAATTTTGGGGTTAGGGTTAGCTATGCTGACACTGTTGGGCCCTTGAGCTAAGCCCTCAAGCTCTGCTCCAGGGGAGCTGTATCATGGCTGACCCTGCACTCAGATCCCAGCTTCGTATAAAGCCAGGTTATGCGTGGAAAAGAATTGCTGTGCTTTAATGTATACATGACAATAAAAAGGCTTCTACTCTTATTGGCTACCTGCTGCTATAGTGAGAAAAAGGATTAACCAACTGGAAAAGCAACAAGCGAGATAGCTACACTATAACCATTGAGATGTCAAGGTGACAGATGATGAGTTGGAGGCTGACTGCAGTACAAAGAAAATAGATGATATCACTATTTATAAGAAGAATATAAGTTGTAATTTACCCCTTTTATTAACACACATTTTAAATTTAAAATGAATTTTGATTCAAAATAATTTTCACTAAAACTGTTATAAAGGTATTTTATGTCAGATGTTATGGTATATCCTGGCATTAAAATATCGTGAAAAAATCATGCATATTATTTTTTGTTTGAACTCTTAGTTCATAGTGTGACAATCCAACACATTACACAAGGTCTTGATGTTAATCAGATGTATTTTCTGCTGTGGGCCTTGAGATTTATTCAATTAAAATAAAAGATAGAGATAAAAGCTATTAAATCCACATTAATGTCATTAATGATCATTTGGATGCTTGTGGATGCAATACTGTCCCATTATTATCATACCTGTCAGTATAACTGACTTCTGATCAGCTGTAATAGCGTCATCATAATTCTCAGCTTCATCCTCTACACCAAAACACAGATATTTAAAGATATTTAAAGTTTACTGAAGTGGCAGTTTCTACACTGTGTATTTGATGACACAATGCAAAATGACATCGTACACATGTAAAAAAACATCACTACACACAAACCAATAAACAAACTTATTCACAGTGTGTGTGTTTAATTTATACTGCTTTCTAAAACAAATCCCAAAACAGAACCACACCATCCACGTTATCAGGGATCGGTCCAGCAGTGACGGCATTATCGTAGTCCTCTGGTGGGTCGACTCTTCCTGGATCACCTAAATGAAATAAAAGCAGAGACTCTGTACAAACAGCTCCATCACATTCTGACCTCATGGTTTAATGTGAAGTCAGTAAATTTATGTGATCAGTTAACAACTGCACCCACTTATGAGGTCACTGGTGTCGATGACATCATCATAATACTCAGCCTTTTCTCCCATCCCAGACTTTACTGTAAAAAGAATAATTTATTTGTTTTTAGGTTTTTAAACACATTTATACTCAATAAAATCAATAAATAAAAGCTTTCATCTTGATTTTCAGATCAGATTTATCTGGACACCCAGTAACCACCATGGTTTATGCAGACTCACTTTTCCTATCCACTGAAATACATATCACAAAACCTCAAATTAATCAATCAGTTAGTCAATCATACACACACACACACATAGAAATTAAAAATATATATATTTTCAGTTATTTGTAATAAATCACACACACACACACACACACAGACCCATGCTCTCATTCAATAACCAAACAGATTTAAGCATTTATCTGGACACCCAGTAACCACCATGGTTTATGTGGACTCATTCATCCATCCACTAAAATACCTATCAAAAAATACACATTCAGACACAGACATCATACAAGGTCACACACACACACATACGTAATCACTTGCAACCGCTGACCCCCTCCCTGTCTGGCATCACATAACTACACACACACTAAGTACAGATGTAAAACATATTTATCAAGACATGAACTCACATAGATGCACATGTCCTCTCACACATTTAGGTTATTTTTATTTATTCAGTGTATGTGGCATACACACACACCGGGACAGAGATGGGGGTATGCACCTGTACAGGAAAGCACTCACATGCATACACATACATACACACACACACACACACACACAGTAATTTCTATTTGTAATAAGTCACATACAGACAGGGAGGCACCTGGACCTCTTTTTTTTACCTGTCCAAAAAACCACACACACACCTCTTTTTTTTACCTGTCCAAAAAACCACACACACACTGTAGAGAGAAGCATACTTTTATAGACGAAAAACATGCACACACACCAAATTTTTTATTTTTAGTCACTTACACTGAATGACACACACACAAACACACACGCAATCAAACACCTGCCCTCTTTGAAAAAATAAAATAAAAATTACCTTACAACACACACACACACATACACATACACAGGCACGCACAGAGACACAGACACTCAAGCACTGAGGGAGGGGGAGGGGTGCACCTGTCCAGGAAATCACACACACACTGTAGAAAGAAGCATATTTTTATAAAAGAAAAACATGCACACACACCAAATTTTTTATATTTATTACTAACCCTAAATGACACAAACACACACACACACATACACACAAAAAAAAACCACTGAGGGAGAAAGGGGAGATTATACACCTGTCCAGGAAAGCAAAAACACAGACATACACACACACACACACACACACACACACACACACAGGCACACACACACAGACACAGACACTCAAGCACTGAGGGAGGGGGAGGGGTGCACCTGTCCAGGAAATCACACACACACTGTAGAGAGAAGCATATTTTTTATAAAAGAAAAACATGCACACCAAATTTTTTATTTTTATTACTAACCCTAAATGACACAAACACACACACACACACACACACACACACACACACACACAATCCCCAAACACGCAGCCTTTTTAAAAAAAATAGCAAAAAACTACACTACCTCACATGAACTCTAGCTGCATATTTCCAGTCACACATTCAGTTTATTTTATTTATTCAGTGTAAATGACATATACACACACTGGGAGAGAGATGAGGGGTATGCAGCTGTACAGGATAGCACTAAGATGCATGCAATTTTTAGTTATTAATCATATATGACACACACAGAGGAAGAGAGCGGGATACACCTGTCCAGGAAAACACACACACACACACACACACACACACACATGCACAGAAAGAAAAAAAAAACTACACTACCCCACATGAACTCTAACTGTACATTTACACTCAAACGCAACAGTCCACATATCACTCACCTCTTTGAGTGAAGCTCGTGATTCTTCTAGCCATGTATCTGTGGTTGATCTCCTCATAGACTGCCTCAGGCTCAGTCTTACGCCTCGTCCTAGAGACAACTGGGAGTGGAGAATAATAATAATAACAATAATAATAATAATAATAATAATAATAATAATAATAATAATAATAATGTGAAACAATAGAATAAAAAATAAAATAAATAGGTTAAAAAATAATAAAATGCATTTACAGTATGAATGTTGATGAATAAATAATGTTAATAAAATCTGAGATTTTAAATAATAATATTATTAGAAAATGTGTGAAAGTGTGGTACCTCTCCTGAGCACTCTGTTCTGGTAAAACAGTACCAGCAGAAGCACTAAGGCCAGGAAGAGCAGCGTTCCCAACACAAAGAGAACCAGTGGAGGGGTGGGTGGATCTCTTACTGAGGTCAAAAACACAGAAGAGGATCTTGATATGATGCTGTGATCAGAAATATTTAGAAAAATGATGAACAGTAACAAATATTGCATTCTAACAAATACACATACCTGACTTGGTGGTGGTGGTGGTGATGGTGGTGATGGTGGTGGGTGTAGCAGTGGACACGGTGGATATGTCTGTATTCACAGAAAGAAAAACACTTTCTATCACACAATAAAAATAAACTGTCACTGAATAAGGTTTATGACATGCTGATCAGTGTTTTACAGTTTAGGATCTGAGCTTTCAATCCAACATCTAAGATTCTAAATAAAAGTTATCAAGTCTTATCTCTGAGACAGAAAGCTGAAAAGTTAGCACACCCCTCTGAGCTGCACAGGTGACTCCAGCATGAGAGCAGTCAGTGTGTTTCTTCAGGGAATGATGACAGTCCCACAGGTGAATCTCATCCCCTCGACACTTTACTCTGTTCAGCCAGATAGTCCCTTCACCAGAACCAGACGAAACCTTCCTATCAGCACTCAGCGCCGACCCACAGCCCAGCTGTCTGCACACCACCTGAGCGTTCCTGATGTTCCACTGATCATCACAAACGGAGCCCCACGTAGAGTTATGATACACCTCCAACCTCCCAGAGCAGCTTCCTTTCCTCCACTCAGCCTGAGAGACCAGTGCTCTACATCACACACATCACACAAGAGGAAACACACCAACGCTGAATAACAGCTCCAGTCACACAACTCACTACAACACCATGATCATCTAACTTTATATTATACTCAACATGCTCTAGTTTACCAAAAACAGCTTTTGTGGTGTTCTGAAAAAGAATCTTATACCAAATAACTACAAACATCCTGAAATTCAGCTGCTTACTTTGATATGTGATAAATAAATTAATTAGGTGCTTATTAAAATTATTTGATGCAGTAAGATTAAAATCTTCTCCTTATATATCCTTACTTGAGCAGTGTTTCTGAGAGGGAAGTGAAGAGCAGTTTTCTTGTGTACGTGGAGACTTTCCATCATCTGCAGTAATAAAATCCATACATTAATGAATTAATAAAGTTTCAAATGCAGGCTTCTCTCTCATATCAGACTTTTCTCAGATTTTTAACATTATTTTTTTTGACAAATACACTTTATATTTCAGCAACAATGGTGACAAACTTTTCACAGTGAAACACTGCAGTTTATGGCAATGTACAGAACCAGAAAAGTCTGAATCCACTCACCTGTGCAGGTAATACGAGCCACTTCATCACGATTATCACATCTGTTCTGTCCCCAGGGTGAAGATGGACACTTGATAGGTTGATTTAGTATTTGCAGCAAAGCACACCATCACAGTATGTGATTAAATATGGATCAATAACAATTGTTACTGAAACAAACTACAGCTAATCTGCACAAAACTGTATATTTTTAAATAAATATCCAGCAAATATACAGTGACTTACAAACAAAACAGTCACAAGAAAAGGTGAAGCAATTACATGACTTGTGTTAGAAATATACTTGGTGATGCAAGATGTCCACATGGACACATGGTTAATCGTAATTTACTACTATCTGAAATACATTTTTTCAAAAATAATAGAATAAAATTATTACTTAGATATTGATGTATATCATCATGTTTTTTTTCACTCTAAGGCTTTTCTATGGTGGCCGAGAAGTGCAAAACAAAATAACAAATTCCAAAACACAACGACATTTCAGAAAACACAACGACATTTCAGAAAACACAACGACAGAGATTAGCCAGAGATTAGGAGGAAAAATAAAATGCATCTCCGCTCTCCAGCGGCCTCGTGCTCAACGGCTAATCTCTGCTAATATACAGGAAAACCTCTTATTAACCACTTAGTATTGCTCGTGCTATATTACTTCAATATACAGAAATCGACAACTGGCACACAAACTTCCATTAACAACAGATACTGCATTCTGGGTATGTTAATGTATTTCCCAAATTTCGTTATAAAACACAGCAGAGAGATGAAATAACCATGGCCACTTACCTCAGGAAAATTCTGGAAGATCAGCCGCCCACCACAATGTTATTACGTGTTTCTCAGCCAATCAGCAGCGTGAACTTGAGATGCATAATCAATAATCATAAAATATTTATTTTATATCCATATATGGTAAAGGAAGACCTTGGAGACAGACGAAGATTTTTTTTTTTAATTATACAAGCTATTTTTATTTAGTTTTAAAATATGTACTAACACACTAGAAAGTTAAACACTGTAAAATTAAAACATATGTCTATTGTTTTTTTTTGTAAGATTGCTTAGATGAGGGTTCTCCAACACGTCGCTCGCGAGCTACAAGTAGCTTGTGACGCACTTCTGAGTAGCTTGCCTAAAGTTTCATAGATTGTGTACAAAATTTATAAAATCTAATAAAATATAAACCGGTTTATTGAGTTAATCACAATCACTACATTGTACAGTGATCATGTTAATATCAAATAGACATTAAAAAAATAAAAAATAAATAAAAATAAAAATCATCCCAATCAAACGTCCCGCCCCTTTCTCGCATTGTACCTAAATCTGACTCCCCGGACAGATCATGCTCCTCCACAGTGTCCAAGCGCATCACACAGTTTAATACAGCTGTTCATCAATCGATTTCCCATGTTATATAAACTTAAATCTATAAGCACAAATTGAAATAGTTTGGATAAAGGATAAAGTAAACTCAAGGCTGATCCAATCGACAGCGTTAGGAATAAATCTATGATGCTGCCAAAGTAAAAGCGGTGAATGAATCTATTCTGCTGCAGAGGAAAATGCAGGACGAGTGTGCTGTAGACATCTCTTGGTGGTTACAATTGGATATGAATGCAATAAAATACAAATTATTTAATCACAAGTCCAATACAATTTCAGGTCTTTGCTTTCAAAATTAATATTCCCTTCAATATCAAAGGTGCTTCATTTTTTACAAAAAGAATATTTTTCAGTCTTGCTGAGGACATCAGCGTATGTGACAGGGGACTTGTAACAATTTGCTGATAAGCAAGAATAGCAGAATTCATGTGAATGAAGGAAATCTGACAATAATAACTAATAAGTCTAGTCAGCAAACCAATTGTACTGATCAATTAACTTGACTCAACAGTTAACATGCTGCTTATGTGAATTTAAATAGATTTTTATTGCAAAATATCCCTGTTTGAAATTGATTTTTTTTAAGTTTATTCAGCTGGTTTGGTTTATAGCAATGAGCTGTGTAAATAAATGTTACTAATAATATCACATGAGTAGTTCCTGGCCACCTTCATTTTGCTTCAAATAGCTGTCAGAGGAAAAAAGGGTGGAGACCCCTAGTTTAGATCATATGCTTAGTATAATTCTACATAATTATCAGATTATTCCTGAATTCCCCATCTACATTAAATAATTATATTTGTATGTCATAAATCATTTAATTAAATTTATTGATTAAATGATTGTTATCAGATTGTTGAGTTAGATTTGTGATTCTACTCATTTTAGGATTTGACATGTATGTGCTGTCACGTGAGGTGCAAATGACATCACCAGAATACACATAATGCAGTTCTTCAATGTATGAATTGTTTTGATTACATGAACATTTGACATAATCAAAATTCTGCACACACATTTTTGCACATTGTGACGAGTTTTTTGATGTGTCACATACTTGTCATGAATACTTATGCAGATCTGCTGCAGTGGGTAGATAGGGTAGCAATACTATTAGAGGCATGTGTACAGAGAGGGCCAATACTTTTGGAGATGAATGGATAAGTGCAAGTGATGTCATCAGAATGCTCATCATGGTGTTCTCTTCAACATGCTGAGTGTTTTGATATGTCACATGTCTATGTTGCGATCATTTTGTGATTCCACTTAACATCAGAATTTAGAGTGCCAATACTTTTGTTGACCTACAGGGCACCGGTGGAAATTGGGCTACTGTTGGTCGAAGAAGTAGAGAAGGGAGGAGAATGCGCAGACAGAGAGAGAAGAGGAAAGGTAAGAGTGTAGGACTGAGAATAGGAACTCTGAATGTTGGTACTATGACAGGGAAAGGTAGAGAGCTGGCTGATGTGATGGAGAGAAGGAAGGTGGATATACTGTGTGTACAGGAGACCAGGTGGAAGGGTAGCAAGGCTCATAGTATAGGAGCAGGATTCAAGCTGTTTTATTATGGTGTGGATAGTAAGAGAAATGGGGTAGGTGTGGTCCTGAAGGAGGAGTTTGTGAGGAATGTTCTGGAGGTGAAGAGAGTGTCAGACAGGGTGATGAGTCTGAAGTTAGAGATTGAAGGGGTGATGTTGAATGTTGTTAGTGGTTATGCCCCACAGTTAGGTTGTGAGTTGGAGGAGAAAGAGAGATTCTGGAGTGAATTAGATGAGGTGATGGAGAGTATTCCCACGGGTGAGAGAGTGGTGATAGGAGCGGATTTTAATGGACATGTTGGTGAGGGGAACACAGGTGATGAGGAGGTGATGGGCAAGTTTGGAGTTAAGGAAAGGAACCTTGAAGGATAGACACTAGAGAAGGAGAGAAGGACTTGTACAGGTTAGCTAGGCAGAGGGATCGAGATGGGAAGGATGTGCAGCAAGTTAGAGTTATTAAGGATAGAGATGGAAGGGTGCTCACAAGTGAGGAGAGTGTACAGAGGAGATGGAAGGAGTACTTTGAGGAGCTGATGAATGAGGAAAATGAGAGGGAAAAAAGAGTAGAAGGGGTGAACTCTGTGGAACAGAAAGTAGATAAGATTAGAAAGGATGAAGTCAGGAAGACTTTGAAGAGGATGAAAAGTGGGAAGGCAGTTGGTCCTGATGACATCCTGGTGGAGGTCTGGAAGTGTCTAGGAGAGGCAGCAGTGGAATTTTTAGCTAGTTTGTTCAACAGGGTTTTAGAGATTGAGAGGATGCCTGAGGAATGGAGAAGAAGTGTGTTAGTGCCGATCTTTAAGAATAAGGGTGACGTGCAGAGTTGCAGTAACTATAGGGGGATAAAGTTGATGAGCCATACAATGAAGGTATGGGAAAGAGTAGTGGAAGCTAGGTTAAGGAAGGTAGTGCAAATTTGTGAGCAGCAGTATGACTTCATGCACAGAAAGAGCACAACAGATGCAATTTTTGCTCTGAGAATTTTGATGGAGAAGTATAGGGATGGTCAGAGGGAGTTGCACTGTGTGTTTGTAGACTTGGAGAAAGTGTATGACAGGGTGCCAAGAGAAGAGCTGTGGTACTGTGTGAGGAAGTCAGGAGTAGCAGAGAAGTATGTCAGAGTGGTGCAGGACATGTATGAGAGGAGCAGGACAGTGGTGAGGTGTGCTGTAGGTCAGACAGAGGAGTTCCAGCCATGCTGTATGGTTTAGAGACAGTGTCACTGAGGAAGAGACAGGAGTCAGAGCTAGAGGTAGCAGAGCTGAAGATGTTGAGGTTCTCTTTGGGAGAGACAAGGTTGGACAGGATTAGGAACGAGTACATCAGAGGGACAGCTCATGTTGGACGTTTGGGGGACAAAGTTAGGGAGGCCAAATTAAGATGGTTTGGACATGTTCAGAGGAGGGAGAGTGAGTATATTGGTAGGAGAATGTTGGACATGGAGCTGCCAGTCAGGAGGCAAAGAGGAAGGCCAAAGAGAAGGTATATGGATGGAATTAATGAGGATATGAAGCTAGTGGGTGCATGTGTTGAGGATGCAGAAGATAGGGATAGGTGGAGAGAGATGATTCGCTGTGGTGACCCCTGCAGGGAAAAGCCGAAAGAAGAAGAAGAAGAAGATATGTTTGGACAGTCTCCTTCAATTTCACATAAGTCACTTGCTGTGAACAACTTTATTTAATTTATTATAGTTTATTTTATTATTTTTAAATTTTATCTGTTTATATGTTTGCACCTGACACCAAGACAAATTCCTAGTACTGTAAAGTGCTCTTCGCGAGCCCTTTGCTGTACCTGGCAATAAAAACTTTTCTGATTCTGATTCTGATTCTGATTCTGAAAAGCGTAACATACAGCTGGAGAGCCTCTTCTCAACATTATTAACTCCTTGTTATCTTTAGGTCATGTCCCTGAACCTCTCAATTTGGCAGTTATTAAGCCTCTTCTTAAGAAACCTAAACTAGATTTCAAACCTTCTGTTTGTGTCTAAAATATTTGAAAAGGTTGTGTCTGCTTAAATAAGCTCTTTCCATCATAGCACGGAAACTGTAATAGTTAAAATCACAAATGACTTGTTTTTAACTTCGGACCGAGGCTGCATATCAATATTGGCTGCATTAGACACTATAGATTGGGGGTCGGCAAGATAAGGCCCTCCCCTCTTTCACTATTTTTTCGAAGTCTGGTGTTACAGATGTCACTTTGATGCACAGGGAATTGTCCAGGTTTTCATGTGTCAGTCAGTTTCTATGGTGCGTTTCTAAAGTTGACTCACACATATAAGTAGAAAGAGACTCTCAGAGCATGCAAGCCAGAATGTGCACACAGACTCTGCACCTCAGAGCGCAGAGCTGACATGTGAGGACACTTGGAGATCAATTAACTCCATCTGAAATGTTGCCTCATTTAATGATGGAAGGGTTTTCCTGGCCAGTAAAGAGGATTCTGGACTTGGTTGGATACTGAGGGGATCAAGCACGAAGGCAATGATTGCTTTTGGGACAGAGTAGTTATCAAATCTGGACATGAAGTTTTCCTGAAGCTGTTTAATGAAATCCACCATTAGCTCAGTCACATGTCCTGCGCTTGTGCCTTTAATGTATTGAAATGAAGGAGCCTGTTGGTTGTTATTTCTGTTTCCAACAACAAACAAACAAATGATTCTAGCCTTTCAACCATGTCCACGATAATTTTGTCTCTCCCCTGCAGCTGCAGATTGAGCTGATTAAGATGACCAAGTATATCTGCTAGAAAAGCCACACTGGCCATGAACTTCTCATCTTCCAGATGTGCAAGGTGATCAGCTGCTGTCTCATTATCTCTCATTCTAAGGAAGGCCTTGATCTCATTCAGAATCCCACACATGCGTTCTAAAGCTTTCCCTTTGCTTAACCAATGTTCATTGACCAGTGAGGTCGGCTGCCGTCACGATTGCTCCGACCGCGTTTTGTTTGTTTTTATTTATTTTTTGCACTTCGGACCACAATTTAAACAATATCTACCTGCACAATGGATATTATTACATATGACAGAGCCACTCTTATTTCCGTTGGTCTAAAATCTACTCACCTACCACCTACCTACCTTTTTAAACCTGGACTCATGCTGGCTGAGCGAGATTCTGAGGAACAAAGGACACGACCTGAAGTGGCGACCAAAGGGGAAAGAGCTAAGACCGAGGGCTAAGAGCATGCACACACCAGGCTCCCTTGCCTAGCATCCTGTTAGCCAATGTCCAGTCTCTGGAAACCAAGCTCGATGACCTCAGAGCCAGGGTAAAGTTCCAGAGGGACATTCTGGACTGCAACCTTCTCTGCTTTATCGAGACATGGCTGAACCCAGCGGTACCGGACAGCCGGCCGAGTTCTTCTCGGTTCACCGCATGGACAAAACTATAGAGTGAGGAAAGACAAGAGGAGATGGAGTGTGTCTGATGCTAAACAACAGCTGGTGCGACAGCATGAGCATTTCACCTCTTTCATACTCCTGCTCAGCCAACCTGGAACTTCTGACCATCAAATGTCACCCTTTCTACCTTCCTCTGAAATTTAGTTTTGTCATAGTCAGCACCGTTTATATTCCACCTCAGGCGGACATGGACACTGCTTTATGGGAGCTACATGAAGCTCTCACTCTTCACTAGACACAACACTGTGACACTGCGCTAATTGTGGCGGGGGACTTCAACAGTGCAAACTTCAAACATGCAGTGCCAAATTTTCAACACATCACCCGCCCCACCAGGGGTGGAAGAACACTGGAAGAACAATGGTTTGGGAAATCAGACCATGCTGCCATCTTCCTCATGCCCAGATATTAACAAAGGCTAATGCTCTGAGATCCTCCTCTGCCGCGTACAACTTGGGGCTTGCCAGTGGAAACATGAACAAGTATAAGGCTGCATCCTAAAGCATGCACGGAGTGGTGAAGGAGGCGAAGCGGTGCGACAGAAAGAAACAAACGAAACCGAAACAATGCATGACAATCCGTGACAATGTCGTACTGTGTATGATTTTGAATGTGATGAATAAAAGTTTTATTTGAATTTGAATTTGTAGAAGCTGATCACTATTCGTGGCCTCATCTGACTCAGAAACAAGTTGTCGAAAAAGGCAGTGCTGTGTGCTTGATGTCCCTCTGACATAATTAATGATACGCATTACTTTATCCATCGCTTCCTTTAGTCCGCCGCTCAGCTTCACACAGAAGACGCTCTGATGAATGAGGCACTGTAGTGCTTGTATGTGAGGGACAACGTCCTTTAGCCTGCTCACTAAACCTCTGCACTCTCCCACCATAGAAGGAGTGCCATCTGTCACAATGAAATTAACTTTCTCAAATGATAGTGAATGCTGCCTAAACACCTCATCAAGTTTGGCAAACATTATGTCAACTGTGGTGTGGTCTTCTAATAGAATAAGAGACAACAGCTCTTGCTTAAATGACTTGCCATCAAAGTATCTAACATAGACACACATTTGGGCCACATCTATGCTGTTGGTGCTCTCATCAACGGCAAGAGAAAAATAATCAGCCTTTTGGAGTGCGCCAATGATATCTCTCTCCATGGCAGAAGTCAGTGCCTCAATACGACGCACAACAGATCGAGCAGAGAGTGGTACCTGTTTCACTGAAGCAATTATGGCATTCGTGGATTTATCAGTGGCCAGCTCCTGCAAAACTATCACCATCACCTCTTTGAAAACTTCTGCATCAGTGAAAGGCCTCCCATGACGAGCCAGAACCCATCACGCTTTAAGTGAAGCACTGGCCACTTTCTCCTGGACTATGAGGCCGTGCACCAGGACTCTGCTGCTGCGGCTGTACCCTGAAACAAGCACATAAATTTGGAGTCTTTGTGCTTCACTCTGGGGTGGAAAAGACACCTTGAAAGCTCTGTGTTTTGTCTCTTGGTATCGTCTAATGTTGTATTCTTTTGCACACTGTGACATCCTCATTGCAGATGAGACACACAGATTTGGCATTCACAAACCCAGGTAGGATGAAGGCATATCTCTCTTTCCATTCTTCTTTGAAGGCTCTATTCTTGCTGTCAACTTTTACATTTGGCCTTATGATAGCGACATTTTTTAGCTTGCTAGCTTAAATGTTGAACCAATTTAAACCATGCAAATAGTAAACAATGTTGCAGATTGTGTGCACGTGTATTTATTTATAACTGAATTTGAATGGATGCTCACAATATACCAGTACTGGACTTCCTCTGTTTAAATTTAATTTCATTAATCCATAGGCCATATATTTAATGGCCATTAATCCATATTTTTTCTGGCCCATTATCTATTGACTTGAAAAAAAATGGCTCAAGGCAAAAGAAACTTGCCCCTGCTATAGATCATGATATTCTCCTAGATTGCTTCCAAAATTACACAGGTATACAGGCACAGTTATTAAAATGGTTTAGATCCTACCTGTCTCATTGATACCATCTTCTAGATTTAAATAGAGAACTATCCAGTTTACTGCCAGTGAAATATGGGGTCCCAAAAGGATCAGTTTTAGGACCACTGCTATTCTCAATATACATGCTTCCCATTGGTAACATCATTAGAAGGCATGGGATTAGTTTCCATTGTTATGCTGACGATACCCAGTTGTATATCTCATAACCAGATGAACTATCTAAATTGAAGGTTAAATGGATGTGTTATAAAGATATAAAAGATTGGATGGCCTATAGTTTTCTAAGACAGAGATATTACTCATAGGTCCAAAAACCACTACACACTTTCACAATTCAACTTGCATTTAGAAGGATGTACTGTTACTATAAGAAACATCTTATCTGTATCTGATGCAGAAGAGCTAGTTCATGCATTCATGACCTCCAGAGTTGACTATTGTAATGCATTATGTAATGCAATAGTCAAATTAGTCTTACCAGGTCGGGTTTTTACCAGGTCGAGAAAATATCATCTTATCCTCCTGACTACCCACAGTTCAAATTTGTCCTCTCTAGAGGACATATGTAAACTTGAATATCTCAGACCTCCTACATACTACTGAACTAACTCATTTTGTTCTGTAAAGAGGACATTTAGGACTTTTAAATGATACCAAATTTGTAGGGGTGGGGTTTTGGGAACTTTGTCTTCCCCCTCAAAGAATATGGCATTCATCACCAGAAGGACATTTTATGGAAAGAAGAAAATTAAATGCTTATTCATTTTCATTGAGCAAATTTTCTCTTGAAATGTTATTGTTATATTTTATATGGATCTCTGAACAAACAATATTTTACCATGATTGGAGAATGTATAAAACATGTCCTCTCCAGTGGACATTTGTAGTTATTACCACCATTTTGCATTTTCCCCCTCAATAAGCAGGAAGGGATTAACTGTCAGAGGCAGAAAGAATTCTACTAAGGATTGTTGATGAAAAATCAGATACTGAGTTGTCTGATGAGGAAGATGAAGATACAGTGTTTGAGGCACTCAAATAGCTCAGAGGATGTAGTTCAGACAGGGCAAACAAAGGCAGGAGAGTCAGAGTAAGCAGAACCGTTTACTGCCAAATTCTCCAGTTTGTACTGCGCAAACCACACCTGACTGGATTGAAGGTGTTTGTCTGGGCCACACCAAGTGATATAGTCTGTGGACCTTCAGAATCACAGCAGGACACAGCATTGGAAAACAAGCTGTGGCCAAATTAATTTCCAAAGGAACCCACCTGTTCTTTGACAGGTTCTTTACAACTGTTGACCTCTTGGACACCCTGATGGAGAACAGGCTGGCAGGAACTGGAACTCTAAAGAACAGAATCCCAAAGGAATATAACACTACAGGGGATCAGACCATCAAAAAGAAAGGAAGAGGGGTGTCTGAGGAAGGTCAGGTCATGGTGATCCGATGAAGTTCTTCTAAACTTGCTGTCATTAAGCGGTTTGACAGCAACACAGTGGTAATGGCATCCTCTGTCTATGGTTTTGAGTATCAGGGCACACACAGTAGATGGTCTAAGAAAGACAAAAGGTGTCAAGTGTCAAGACCCCTGGCAGTTGCTGAGTACAACAGCAGCCTGGGTGGTTTGGATATGGCAGACCGGATGCTATGGTTCTACAGGATGGCAAATCACAACTTGGAAATGGACAGTGTGTGTAATTTTCAAATTTTTTCACCTGGCAATCACCAATGTGTGGCTTCAGTATAAGACTGACTGCCAGCTACTGAGGAAGAAACAATTGAAGTTTCTTGAACACAAATTGCTCTTTGTTGAGAAGTTGACTACTCTGAGACATCATGTGGCCATCCATCTCCCAGAGATGGTGGATGAAGCATATGCATCAAGGTGTTGCAGATCTTGTTATAACAGCAAAACATACATGATGTGTACTAAGTGCAAGCTGTTCCTTTGTGTTTCAAAGAAGGGGAATTGCTTATTAAATATCATACTCCATAAATAAGAAATACATCAGTGATGTTTTGTGGTGTATGTATTTCGTGACAACAAAGATTTAAGTCACAATTTTTATGATGACTTTGGTATTTTCATTTACTTATTGTCATTATGGTTCCATTTCACATGCATCGCATTCTGACATACACTGTAGTGGACACATGATTTTTAATTAAAAAAAAAAATTTCAGTATACCCATTGCATTCCAAACAACTGAGGAAGTTAAGAATAAAAGTAATTTTTTTTTTCCTGGTAGTAATGATATAAGCTTCCTCAGAGACTTGTCTTCCTGACTGTGCTCTGTGGATCTATCGTCTTTGCTTCTGCCATGCTTTTTCACCTTGTGACTTTGTTAGGGTTCTAAGCACAGTGATTCAGTTTAGCTTGTTTTTTTCAGCATCTTTTATTTGTGCGTCATTTCAGTTTCTTTATTTTCACCAGTGTGTTTTGTTATTAAAGTCCACTCTGCACTTACCTGCTTCCTCTCGGCCCTCCTCCTTGGTAAAGTGTGACATAATACTAGCCCCAAATAAAGACTGAAAGTCACACGGAGATGGAAGCTGGAGATCCCACCACACTGGACCCAGTCACCGAACTTGTCTCTTCCCTGCGTGCCGCCCTCCAATCGTCACTCACCCCATCTACTCCATCTGCCTCCGCCTGTCCCATGGTCATACTGGCAGCTTATTCGGGTGAGGTGTCAGAGTGTCAGGGTTTCCTGATGCAATGTCAGCTGTACTTCAAGATGCTTCCCCATCAATTCTCTGGAGACCGCACGAAGATTGCATTCATCATCTCACTGCTGTCAGGAAAAGCTCATCGCTTGGCCGAGTCAATGTGGACTATGGAAAGTCCGGTAATGCAATCCCTTGACCTTTTTTTAGTGCACTTTAAGGACGTGTTTGGCACGAGCACTTCTGCCTTATCCATACATGACGAATTGTTCAGTTTGCAGCAAGCCAATCGGGCCATTCAAGACTACACCATTCATTTCCTCACGCTGGCGGCCTCTAGCGGCTGGAATGAGGTAGCGCTACTATTGGCTTACCGGCGCGGCCTAAATCACAAAATACGACAGCAGATGGCAATATATGATGACTTTATGGAACTGGAACTCTTCATGTTGAAGGCCCAGCATATCTCACAACATCTGTATGCGGTCTCCATCGAGGAAGGGACAACTTCTGACACCTCATCCTCCTGCAGCTCCCCAGCACCAGAACCTATGCAGATGGACCAGTACCACTTATCGGCCGATGAACGCCAACGTCGTTTACACCAAAGATTATGCCTGTACTGTGGAGAAAATGACCACCTCCCCCAAACCTGCCCAGCCCATCCTCCACGCCCAACGGTGAGTATTATCCATATCAGCTCTACCGTAGCTACTCCACATTACAATGATGCCGTGTTAATCCATGCCTCTTGATCCTTCTCAGTGAAAGTCCTCTCTGGGTCATCTGGAAACTTCATCTCTTCACATCTGCTGTCCTCCTGCAAGGTACCACGCCAAAGAAACCCCACTCGTTACCGGACCACCACTATTCAGGGAAAGCCATTGGGCAAGGGGCTGGTGCAGTGGAAAATGCCGGAATTGACTCTACGGATTGGCTGTCTTCATGAGGAGACGTTATCTCTGCTGGTGCTGGAGGAGTCAATGGTCGATGTCATCCTGGGATGCCCCTGGCTGGCTAAACACCAACCGAACATCAGGTGGATTTCGGGAAGCATCGATCAGTGGAGCAACTACTGTGTACAACACTGTCTGCGATCACTCCCTGTGCGCCCCCCGGAAATGGCCCTCATAGGGTCTAACACAATTGAAAGTCCGGTGTCCTATACCCAGGCCAACCTCCCAGGGGAGTATCAAGATTACCAGGATGTCTTCAGCCAGATGGCTGCTACAAAACTGCTGCCACACAGACCATGGGACTGTGCGATCAACCTCCTGCCTGGTGCCAAGCTCCCCAAAGGAAGAGTCTACCTACTCTCGATCCCAGAGAATAAGGCCATGGAGGAGTACATCAGTGAGGCATTACAACAGGGGTTCATTCATCCATCCACCTCTCCGGCAGCTTCCAGCTTCTTCTTCATGGCCAAGAAGGATGGAGGGCTTCGACCCTGTATTGACTACTGCATCCTCAACTCTCAGACGGTAAAATTTGCTTACCCTCTACCTCTAGTACCTGCAGCCCTGGAGCAACTATGCGGAGCTCACATCTTCTCCAAGCTAGGCCTTCATAGCCCGTACAACCTCATCCACATCCGACGGGGAGACGAGTGGAAAATGGAATTCATAACTCCATCGGGACACTATGAGTACCTGGTCATGCCGTATGGGCTCTCTAACACCCCCTCAGTCTTTCAGAGTTTTATGAATGAGATGTTCTGGGACATGCTCCACAGGTTTGTTGTTGTCTACATTGATGATATTTTCATCTACTCCCCCAATCTTTCTGATCATGTAGATCATGTTAAACAGGTACTCAACCGACTCCGCCATTACCACCTGTACCTCAAGCTTGAGAAATGTGAGTTCCACCAATCCACTACCCAGTTCCTGGGCTACGTCATATCACCTGAGGGGATTCAGATGGATTGCGCCAAAGTGAAAGCCATTAAGAGCTGGCCACAACCCAGCACCATGAAGGATCTGCAACGTTTTCTAGGGTTTGTGAACTTTTACTGTCTTTTCATCTCAGGGTACAGTGACCTCACCGCTCCTCTCACCTCCCTCCTATGTAAGAAACCCAAAAATCTCAGCTGGGCATCAGGCGCAATCGAAGCCTTCCGGAAGCTAAAAGCCATCTTCTGTATGGCCTCAACTCTCGTCCATGCTGACCCAACCTGTCCTTTCGTTGTAGAAGTGGAAGTTAGGGTCTGCACTAGGAGTGGGAGCAGTCTTGTCCCAATGGAGAGGTGAAACCCCAGTACTCCACCCATGTGCCTACTTCTCCAAGAAGTTATCCCCGGCAGAGCAGAACTATGATATCGGGAACCATGAATTGTTAACCATAGAATTGGCCCTAGAAGAGTGGCGACACTGGCTGGAGAGAGCGAATCATCCATTTGAAGTCATCATGGATCATAAAAACCTGCAGTATCTCAGGGAAGCTAAACGCATGAACCCAAGACAAGCTCGGTGGGTGCTGTTTTTTACCCGATTCAACTTCTGTGTCACCTACTGTCCTGGAAATAAAAAGCCATCTACCAGAGGGTAAACTGGTACCGCTCCCAATTCTGCGCTGCCCCTGGTCCCATCTGGGTATTGACTTTGCCACGGATTTACCAGTTTCTAATAGCTTCACCACAATCCTCGTCACTGTATATTGATTCTCCAAGGCCTGTAAACTCATCCCTCTCAAAGGCCTACCTACAGCCCTGGAAACAGTGGAGGCCCTCTTCAGCAACGTGTTCAGACATTTTGGCATTCCGGAGGACATCATGTCTGATAGAGGGCCTCAATTCATTTCCAGGGTGTGGCGAGGATTCTTCAAGCTGCTGGGGGTGTCGGTGAGTCTATCCTCTGGGTATTGCCCACAGACAAATGGCCAGAATGAATGTAAGATCCAGGAGATCGGGCGCTACCTCAGGGCCTACTGCCATGACCATCAGCACGACTGGAGCCAATACCTCCCCTGGGCCGTGTATGCGCAGAACTCTCTACGTCAAGAATCAACCAAACTGACGCCCTTTCAGTGCATTCTCAGGTAGCAGCCCCCTCTCCTTCCATGGTCAGCAGAACCGTCCAAGGTACCCACCACAGACCACTGGTTCCGAGAGAGTGAGGGGGTATGGGAATCAGCACATGTCCATCTGCAGCAGGCAGTCTGACGTCAGAAGGTTCAGACGGATGTCCGCCACCGTGATGCACCTCTCTACCATCCAGGTGACAAGGTCTGGCTCTCCGCTCAAGACATCCGCCTCCGGCTCCCCTGCAAGAAGCTGAGCCCTCGCTACATAGGTCCCTTCAACATCCTGAGGCAGATAAATAACATGACATATGAACTTCAGCTTCCCCGTCAATACCACATTTCACCGACCTTTCACGTGTCTTTACTTAAACCGTTCACTGATTCTGTTCTTCCTCCTCCATCCGTAGAACCTGAGGTACCTCTTCCGCCCGAGATCGACACTGACAACACAATCTACCAGGTCCAGGAAGTCGTGAACTCCAGACAACGCGGCGGCCATCTCCAATATCTGGTCAACTGGGAGGGGTATGGTCCTGAAGAGAGGTCTTGGGTGGATCGGGATGACATCCTCCACCCCTCGCTACTCGTGGAATTCTATCAGCGCCACCCAGGCCATCCCACTCCCAGGGGCCGCGGTCGTCCTTGTCGCCATTCCTGAGCATCTGAAGATGTCCGTGGGGGAGGGGGTACTGTCACGGCTGCACCGACCACAGCCACTCAACCACGCCTCCAATCACCGGAGTTCTAGCAATGTCACCTACACCCAATTACCAGCACACTCTTTAGCTCCCTCACGCCATTCAGTCGTTGGCTAGTATTATGGTTGCTTCCTCAGAGACTTCTCTTCCTGACTGTGCTCTGTGGATCTATCGTCTGTGCTTCTGCCATGCTTTTTCACCTTGGGACTTTGTTAGGGTTCTAACTACAGTGATTCAGTTTAGCTTGTTTTTTTCAGTGTCTTTTATTTGTGTGCCGTTTCAGTTTCTTTATTTTCACCAGTGTCCACTCTGCACTTACCTGCTTCCTCTCGGTCCTTCTCCTTGGTAAAGTGTGACACATGCAGTCCTTCAGTCAGGGTGGGGGGTCGCAAGTGCAGCACAAGCACAAAAATAAGTTCCTTTATCTCCAACAGACAGACATTATCTCACTCTACTTTTGCTGATCCAAGCAATTAATAAGAACATAACAAAGGACACTTAAGAGAACATATACAGAATGAAAATTTTGTACTTTTTCTATTTTCTACATTTTCTCTGTGTTTTGGTATTTAGCCCAGTACATCTGATAAAATGCACATTATAAACTAGTGCTTTGCTAATATTATTAACAGCAGCTACACTAATTCCTCTACACTTTCTTCTCTTCTTCTACCCATCTCGAAGCATCTAGAGAAGATCCAATTGTGTTCCGCTTCATGAAGATTTCAGACCTTCAGTAAGAAGAGGCCAAACCTGCAAGTATCCCGAGGCATCCAGAGATCCAGCTCCAGTTAAATTCTGCTTCATGAAGATTTGGACATTTGAAGAGAAGATGCCAAACCATTGTAAACTCTGAGGACAACAACCTCCTAATCAATACACAAAATAATATTCTACATATGCTGCATCTCAATTAATCAGCATTTGAAGGCTTGGAGGAGTTTGTTTTGAATTTATAATGAACGCAGATGTTGAGCTAATTTATGAGTTGCTCAGGAGCTCTTGGTTACCCAGCTCCAACTTACTGTAAATGACTTTAGAAAGGACATCATTTATAATCACACTTTCCTATGTTTATAATAATTTATAATCACACTCTCCTGTGTTAATAATAATTTATAATCACACTCTCCTGTGTTTATAATAATTTATAATCACACTCTCTGGTGTCACCCGAATGAAGATGGGAGTCTGGTTCCTCTCAAAGTTTCTTCCTCTTACCATCTAAGGGAATTTTTCCTTGCCACATTCACCTCAGGCTTGCTCATTAGGGATTAGGGATTGATACAAATTAATTGAAATTTAGGTCTACTATTAATCTTGAACTCTTTGTTCTATATTTCTTATGTTCTGTAAAGCTGCTTTAAAACAATTTACATTGTTAAAGGCACTATACAAATAAAATTGTGAATTGAATTAAATTGTAAACAAACTCAATCATGAGATTTATTAGGATCAGTGGATTAAAATATAGGATATAAGGATTAGGTGAGAAATATAGAGTTCAACAAACTGCGAGAAAGTCACTTCCCAAGACTCTGATATCATTCCTGCCGAGCTAATCAGAGCACCGACAGCTCCGTGGATCACCACGCCGGCAGACAGGTGGCGAAGGTGGCGTAGGGAGAGAAAACAAGAGCGAGGCTGATGCGCTAAGATACAGGCCAGGCTAAGGAGCAACCCAAACAAACCCTCTCTGCCGAGCACCTTCCTGCTAATGTACGGTCACCTGCACACAAAATGGAGGATATTTTATTTATTTTATATTATGATCCCCGACGCGGTTATTGAGTTAGCAGCCACTCAGATCACCGCACCGACCGAACAAGGGACTCCGGTAAGAAGAGAGGCGGCGCTCTCTGTGTTTACATTCACATTGACCGGTACACTAATGCCACAGTGACTGAGACTCATTGTTCCATGGATCTAGAATATCTGATACTCAAATGCAGAGCAGGAAATATTTACAATCTACTCTGTTTATTTATTCTTAATCCTTATTTTTTAACTTCTTAATGTAAATTCCTTTCATAGTTTTTATGTCTAAATGTCTAAAAGTACCTTTCCTTAGATTTGGTTAAGTGTGGATGTCACCAGCAGGCTCCATATTTACTGGGAATTAAAACCAAATGTCAATGTACTTGTACAAAGACAATAAAGATTTTATTCTATTCTATTCTATTCTATTCTATTCTATTCTATTCTATTCTATTCTATTCTATTCTCAGGAACACACACATAAATTCACTTCAGTTCACATAATGAAAACATTTTCCTCATTTTAAAAATAATGTCTCATATTCAGAGTTAAGCGCATAATGAGGACTTAATACTGAAATTACACACATCTGAAATTGTGTAAATACTGAAATTACACACATCGCAACTCCAGACATAAACACTATTCAGGAGTTGTGTCTGTATTTATGGGTTATGTTTTTGTGAGTTATTTATTACTAATAATAGAATTAATAATAATAATAATAATAATAATAATAATAATAATAATAATAATAATAATAATAATAATAATAATAATAATCCAGGGGCGGCACGGTGGCTTGGTTGTTAGCACGTTTGTCTCACACCTCCAGGGTTGGAGGTTCGATTCCCACCTCCGCCATATGTGTGTGTGGAGTTTGCATGTTCTCCCCGTGCCTCGGGGGTTTCTTCCGGGTACTCCGGTTTCCTCCCCCGGTCCAAAGACATGCATTGTAGGTTGATTGGCATCTCTGAATTGTCCATAGTGTGTGATTGTGTGAGTGAATGAGAGTGTGTGTGTGCCCTGCGATGGGTTGGAACTCCGTCCAGGGTGTATCCTGCCTTGATGCCCGATGACGCCTGAGATGACCCTTGACCCGAGAATAGATAGGATAAGCGGTAGACCATTAATGAATGAATAATAATACAGCAGCATCCTAGCACCCTCAGCAGGTCAGTTAAGAGAGCAAACACAGAAATCTCAGTTTGGTAATGCTTTACTGCCATCTTGTGGATGAAAAATATTCTTCTTCTTCTTCTTTCGGCTTCTCCCTTCAGGGGTCGCCACAGCGAGTCATCTCTCTTGGCACCCTGTCATACGCTTTCTCCAAGTCTACAAACACACAGTGCAACTCCCTCTGACCATCCCTATACTTCTCCATCAAAATTCTCAGAGCAAAAATTGCATCTGTTGTGCTCTTTCTGAGCATGAAGCCATACTTCTGCTCACAAATTTCCACTACCTTCCTTAACCTAGCTTCCACTACTCTTTCCCATAGCTTCATTGTATGGCTCATCAACATTATTCCCCTATAGTTACTGCAACTCTGCACGTCACCCTTATTCTTAAAGATCGGCACTACCACACTTCTTCTCCATTCCTCAAGCATCTTCTCACTCTCTAAAACCCTGTTGAACAAACTAGTCAAAAATTCCACTGCTGCCTCTCCTAGACACTTCCAGACCTCCACCGGGATGTCGTCAGGACCAACTGCCTTCCCACTTTTCATCCTCTTCAAAGCCTTCCTGACTTCATCCTTTCTAATCTTATCTACTTTCTGTTCCACAGAGTTCACCCCTTCTACTCTTTTTTCCCTCTCATTTTCCTCATTCATTAGCTCCTCAAAGTATTCCTTCCATCTCCTCTGTACACTCTCCTCACTTGTGAGCACCCTTCCATCTCTATCCTTAATAACTCTAACTTGCTGCACATCCTTCCCATCTCGATTCCTCTGCCTAGCTAACCTGTACAAGTCCTTCTCTCCTATCTCTAGTGTCTAACCTAGTGTACAACTCGTCATATGCCTTCTGCTTGGCCTTAGACACCTCCCTCTTCACTCTGCGCTGTAACTCCTTGTATTCCTGTCTATTCTCTTCAGTCCTGTCCATGTCCCACTTCTTCTTGGCTAACCTCTTCCTCTGGATACTATCCTGAACTTCCTCATTCCACCACCAAGTCTCCTTATCTTCTTTCCTCCTTCCAGATGACACACCCAGCACCTTTCTCCCTGTCTCCCTGATCACTTCTGCTGTAGTTTCCCAGTCATCTGGCAGCACTACCTGACCACCCAGAGCCTGCCTAAACTTCTGTCTAAATTCCTCACAACATTCCTCCTTTTTCAGCTTCCACCACTTGGTTTTCTTCTCTATCTCTGACCTCTTCTTCTTACAGACCATCAGAGTCATCCTACACACCACCATCCTATGCTGTCTGGCTACACTCTCTCCCACTACCACTTTACAGTCACTAATCTCTTTCAGATTGCCTCTTCTACATAGGATGTAGTCTACCTGTGTGCTCCTACCTCCACTCTT